>FIZR01000741.1:0-12529 GCA_900060175.1 Ferrisia virgata | reverse complement strand
CGTTTTTTCTTTGTTTTAAAAAATAGTCCCGGAACTTTTTGAATGCACTGTGTACTTGTAATAACTGTGTATTACCGAACTTTAATACGGTTCTATTCATGGTACATATTAAATATGATAATCTTCAAATGTCCAGTTCTGTTCTACACTTTACCCATGTGTTAGTTTGTGTAGATATACATGTTATAAATCAACACAGATCAAATTTATAGATCAACTGTGTAACTTCTAATTAAGAACGTATAAAAAATAATGAAAAAGTTACCTTTTCATTTTGAACTCGTACTTGTAAATTAATTAATTTACGTCGCCTATAAAGAAGCTCAACATATGGTTATATTGAAATTACTACTGCTGATAGTAACATTTCTAATATTGCTGAAGGAGTTTGTAAACTTAATATTGTTTTTTTTTTCGAATACCGTTCTGGTTCGAACTGGTTCTAGTTTCGCTTTAAGCGCCGCGTCTTTTATGTTATTTAATTCACGTCGTAATATTCGTGAGGGCTTCAAAAATGAAAGTTTTTTTTTCTTTTTTTCAAAGTACATATAAGTATCGAAGCAATAAGCACCCTTGTAAATTTTGCAAATTAATCCAATCATAATTTTAACGGTTTCTTTTTGCAATATGCATTTTACCTCAAAATTATAGCCGAATGAGAAAACACCAATTTACGAGCTTCTCTATGTACGGTTTCAATTTAAATCGGAAACAAACGAAGATAATATTTGATAATAACGAACTATAAAATTTCGTATATCAAAAGTTTATAAACTTACTTAAAAGTTTAATCGTAAAAAGTTGAGATAGCCGTTGCACAAATTAGGTAACGATATTTTAATACGAATGTCAATAAAATGATATTATTATTTATTGATTTCCATTTAAAAACTTCCGCTTAACTAGGTTATAGGCTCGAGAATTGAATTTAATATTTCATATGTTTACTCCTTAGGTTCTATCTTGGCCATTAAAGTCGCCTAGATTAAATGTTTTATATTCCCTTATGCGGCAATCGAGTTCAAAAGTTTGAATCAATCAGCTTAACCAATTTTTATATGTATTATAGTCTTGTCAAACGCTGGAAATCGTTAAACCAAATGCGGTATTTTGATTTCGATGACATTGTTTTAGAAAATTCTTCACATCTCGTCGTAAAATGAACAAATTTCTTAACTGTATCGAACTATTTGTAGTACTAGTTTTTCAATATCAATGCAGCTGTACACATTCTACTTATTGAGAATCTGCGAACCAATATATGGATAATTAGCCTGATTTTCGATGACATATTGTTACTAAAAAAACCAGGACGTACAGCCGATGAGGGTAAATGGGGAGGGGGCAACAATATCCGTTTTATGGTTCTAGACAACCATGAAAACCATTTTTGACCGTGTCGTATATTTATCCTTTTTATTTTTATTAATTTTTTTCGCGTGAAACCAAAAATCATCTGCTCGGCTTCATTGTAATAGGTTTAGGCTGGGGGCGAATTTTACATACTGGCTATTCCGTTTTTGATAGTACCTCCTTCATACCACAAGTGGAGCAACACAAGTTGGGCTCATGTAGCATGAGTTGGTTATCCAAAAACACTGCAGGGGATGTGCTATAGGCATTTGAATATTTTATTTTGAAAAAATTTAAAGAAATTTAAGAACTAAAAATGGTAGAGATGCCTAGTTTACGCCCAAATATGACATATACATAATGTAGCATTTCCGACAAAAAAATTAAAGGTATAGGTGATGAGGTTCGTGAAATATGATGAATTAAATGTGAAAAAATATTTGAAAATTTTGAAAATTTAAAAATATTTTTGTTCATAACTTTTTAAAAAACTTCAAACACCCCATTAAATAAATTTTCTTGATGTAACAGAGTACCTTCCACCATTTCGCATGATTGAATTTTTCCCAATTTGTTTAGATATATTGTAAAATATTGTTTTGTTGAAATTTATTCTCTTTTCTCAAAAAAAAAAAAAACTTTGATGAAAAATAAAAATATTAATTTTCTTGATTTTGATATAGTTCTTCTAAATTAATTAAATATTTTAATAGAAAGGTTTCTTTTTTTATTGAAATTTCCATTTCTATGAAAAATTTTTTCCTGAAAAAAGGAAAAAAATTCCAACAAAATAATTTTTTTTATAATATCTAAGCAAGTTGAAGAAAATTTAATTATGCCAAGTGGTGAAAGGTACCTTGTAACTTTCAAGAAAAATTTTCAATTGGATATTTAAAAGAGCTTTTAAAAAGTTGGGAACAAAAATTTTTTTAAATTCAAAATCTTCAAACATAATTTGGTGTGGGAATTTTTTAAGAGTTGCTCTAAATTTTTTGAAAATAAAAAATTCAAATACATATAGCACAACCCCTGCAACATTTTGGATAGGCAACCTATGCTATATGAGTCCAACTCGTGTTGCTCTCTACTTGTGGTATGAAGGAGGTACTATCAAAACGGAACACCCTATACGTGGATGTTGAATAAGGATAACCATGGATTTAAACTTAGCTAGATGTAAATTTTAGGGAAGAGATATAAAAGTTTGATATCGATGAATATCGATATCTTCAAATATTAAGATACATCGATATCTCAAAATCATATCGATATTAAAAAAAAAAAAAAAAAAAAAAAAAAAAAAAAAAAAACAACTAGCAGTATTTCACTTTTTACAGTGTATAATGTCCAAAAGCAATGTATAAAATCTTGCTTTTTACAATCTTTAAATTCATTTTTCCAAATCCAAAAAACTAAATAACAGTGAAAAAATAGTCCCGACAAATTAATTCCATTTCATTTCCGCTTTAAATTGAGCTAGTGGATTGAAATTTGGCATATACATGTAATAAATATCTTAGATGTGCTTTTAGGGGATTTCAACTTCTCAGCACTCATTGCACCTCTTCATAACTCTGAGAAAATGGTTTTTTGGGTGGACATTACAGCCATACCTACAACCGCTAATTATTTTTATTGCGGTTTGACAATTTGTTAAACTGAACAATTATAACTGTTTGCATCTAAGTTACGTTTGATTTCAGACGGGTAAATTAGGGCTGAGAATCATGATAATTGGCGACCTCTGACAGGGGCCATACGGTCACGTACAACTCAGAACTCATGATGATAAGGATAGAGACGTTGAAAAAAGTAGATTAAAAAAATTGAAAACAAATCGTAGTATTTAAATGAATATTATAGCAACATATATATCTATGCTGATCAATATTGTTCGTACTAATGTTGAAATCTAACCAACGAATACAAGGATATTATTTTACACGGTTTAGTTTGAAGCAAAATAAACAATATAGGTAGAAGGGTAAAACATTTTCATTGTCATTTTTTCACATTGAAAGAAATCCAGACCATTTATCTTTTTTTAACGCTACTCGTGGCTTATCCGATTAACTTTTTTATATATACCATGTTTTTTTTTCGTGTTTGTGCAGCAACAAAATGGTTTTAATTTTTTTACAATTTTTTTTTCATCGAGTTTTATTTTATGCGTATACTAAAATTATGCTCAAAATGGAGAAAATTTTATCCGGCATGATTTTTAAATTTAGAAAACATCGTAGGAAATTTTTTTTTTGCAGGAAGATTTGGTATTCGTATCTAGCATAACGACGCTGTGCGTAAATAAAATGCATAAATTTACTCTGGTTGATGTATGTTGCCCGGTGACCTGGTTATGTTTGTTAAATCGTTTAAAGGAGACTTGGTTATCCAATGAGGGACAAAGGTCCTGCGAATTTGCTTCATTTTTTTCGACGAAAATTCGAGTTATTGTCTTTGGCGAATAGCCACGAAAATGCAAAAGTTTATTTTGTTGTTTTACTGTATGAATTGTAGCGTTTAGTGAGTGAGTTGTAGTGTTAGCTGTTTCTTAGTTTGATACTTCTTTGGCTTTAATCCTATTTGTTAGAAGAACTTCCGTTAAATTTCAACTCACTGCGCGAAAACTATCGGAGAATGCTTAAGCTTTTCTCGCCAATTTATAAATTTACCCAAATGTTTGGGATTTAAAAAAGTTTCTCATGTACCTAGGTAGCAAAAATTTCTTTTTGTTTGTTTGGTTGGGAGTTTTTTTTTTTTTTTTTCGATCAAAATTATTTATTCGTTAGATTATTTTTTTTACTTCTTTGTATGTATAATAGTACATGTTGTGATCTGAAACGAATGAGTAAAACTGCAAAGTTCACTTTGTTGAAGGCAAAGATATATTTTGCATAACGGTCCTGTATTTTAGATTTCAAGAAATTGGTTTAACTTCCTCTCAATGATGAACTTGTATACAGAAGATCCCCAGACTTCCATCAACATTTATTGGTTTAGATATTGTGTTTCATTAGGAATGAATTACTGGCGTGATGATTCCACCTTCTGACAGAAGTGTGGCATTTTACCTCTTCGAGTTCATTTTAAGATTTAGTGAAATTTAATTTTTTTAAGATTGTGTGCTATGTTATGCAGATGAAAATTTCAATTTTCAATCACTGAATTTTGTACAGAAGTTGAAGCGAGAAGGCTGGGTTCCGATTATTTGTTTTTAATTTTTTAACCATATAAGACCACAGGAAATCCGGAATTGGCAGTGATACGAAGTTAAAAATTTTGGTTGAGTTTTTTTGAACCAAGGGTTTCATATAGGCATATTGGAAAAATTCTTGTGTTGACAATAGATTTAGATATTTTGTGTAGAAACCAAATTCAAAATAAAACTGCATAGTTCACTATTTTAACAAAATATCCTGCTACAGACATCATAGAGTTTAGGAACTATATTAACACAGATGGGTTAAGTATGATGTTTTGAGATTCCCCTCTCTCTTCCTCACAGGTAGTGCTGCACAGGTAATTGAAAATTTATCAAATGAGCAATTTCAAAATTTTGATCTGATCATCAATCTAAATAGCTGTTAGCAGACCATGTTGAGAAAAATTTTTCCTCCGAAGCTTGTCGTACATATATTTTGCCTAGCTCCATTATTGAAGGGACAGCATTCGTTTGAATTTTATTAGACTCTTTAAATATTCTAGATAAGAAAATTTTGTATACAACCAAAAATGCTGCAAAAATGGCCTACTACAAGGTGCATACAAGGTGCACTATTCAGAATCACAATTTAAATAAATTTTTTGTTTTTAAAATGTTATAATGCCATGATTACTCCCATGTAAAATTTAGAGAATGAAATATTTGGCTGAATAGGGATTTGGAATGATGGATGTTGTAGTAGACAATACCTGTAGCATTTGGAGAAGGGGGAGGGGGTTCAGAATGTCATACTTGAACTCGCGTCTGCCCATACTATGCCGGATATTTCACATTATCCTCTCTTTCTTTAAACCAGAGCTAGGTCAACTCATAAGACTTACATGTATAATGGTTAGCATGCCAAAAAAAATCAAAGGGACAGAGATATGCTATTTCTAAGGTTTCATTTTTGCCCAAACCTGCCGCTCATTTTGAAAATTCATGGAAAAAAATTAATAACAATAAAAATTCACTGTTTTATCAGAAATGCAGTATATACTCTCGAGTATGTATGGCATGAAAATCAAGAATGGGGGTGAAGTGATTCGAAAAATTTGTCAAAATAAATACAAAAAATATGACTAAAAATTTGAAACTTTTTAATTTCTTGAAAATAACTTTTGAAAAATTCATTATGAGCACCTCAATATAAAATTTTTAAATGAACGTGAACGCAATTTCAACTCAGTGATTCGGGTGGTAACCTCGAGTGTTGCATTTATACGGAGAAAGAAATATCAATTGAAAAAAAATTTCTAGTTGTTTTTGAACAAAAATAAAAATAAAATTCCAATTTCGAAGGTAAATACGAGCAAAGCAAAACGTTTGTGCTACAAGACAAGGAATATGAGTGAGGGAATGTGGTAAAAAAAATCAAGAGTGTGATATAAAATGTACAATAATGAACATTTAAGAAAAAAATTGATAAATTTCAACAATTCACATTTTTTTTCCATTTAGGGAAGCAACCTTCACGGCTTCTGCTCAGACCATGGAGTGAGGAGAGGAGCCCTACTAGTCATTATAAAGATTTTTTGTGAGGAGCTCATAATATCTTTTTTAGGCCCACGAAAAACCAGAAAAATTGAAAATTTTCAACTAAATTTTTTCATACTTATATCGTCACAGTTTGCAAACCAGTTCGTCCCAGCTCTTGATACTCATATTCCTCTCCTTGTAGTGGCAATCATTTTGTGTCTCTCGTATTTACCTTCAAAATTATAAAATTTTTTTCCATTCTTGTCCAAAAATTACTAGAAATTTTTTTTCTTTAATTTGTATTTTTTTTCTCTGTATGAATGCAACCCTCAGGATTACCACCCCAAGTTTAAAAATTTCTTAATGAAGTCTTCATAATATCTTTTTTAAAAGTTATTCACAAAAAACTAAGAAATTTACAAATTTTTAGTCATGTGTTTTTGTATTTATTTTGTCATATTTCACGAACCGCTTCACCCCCACTCTTGATTTTTATACCACCTATACTCGAGAGTATATACTATTTTTTAGAGCAAACAGAGAATTTTTATTATTATTAATTTTTTTTCTATGAATTTTCAAAGTGAGCTAGGCAGGTTTGGGCAAAAATGAAACTTTTAAAATAGCATATCTCAACCCCTTTGATTTTTTTGGTATGCCAACCGTTATTCAAGTAAGCCTCGTGGGCTAGCCTGTACTGATTTAAGGAAAACGAGGTTGATGCAAAACAACTGGTACATCTTTGCTAATGCCAGGCTTTAACTCCATGACTTCTATGACAGGATATTAAAAGTTGATGTTAGGTGCAGAGAAGTTCCCTCTACAACGAATTGTAACCGTCAAACTATCCACTGTTTATACCAGGTCCTGAAAAGTTGCCATAATAAGTACTACGTAAAGTTCATATGCTGAATTTCATCTTACGAAGCACTTTGAGGTGTCTGTATTGGTTGAAATGTGTTTCATCTAAATCTTATTTCCAGTACTCTTAAATTAACCACGAAAAAGCTATGGCTTCTCCAATAACAAGATCTATCATCAGAATATAAAATCTATAACTGGTTGATGACTGTCGGTAGTACTCTTCTGAATTTAGGGCTGTAAAGGTCTTGTATAAGAGGTAAGATGTGACATTGGACGACAAAGTTCAAAAAAATGGAATTTATTTTTAATGAAATATAAACGTTTGTTTTAAGGTTCGCCCTTTAGTCTACTATTGATTAAACATAATCATCAATTCTTGCTATTGGAATGATATGAAAATAAGTAAGATAAAATTATCGGATGTAGACAAAAATCATGTACTATGTACCAGTATTCTGCAATGACAAAATCCATGAAAAAATGTATTAAATATTGAATTCACTTTTTCTCCTGAAATTTCAAATTTGGCAAGCCCTTTATACAAACATTTAACGTGGGTTGCTGAATCACCGAACGAAAAGCGATGAACTGTGACTGACGTTCGCAGTACATGAAATGAATGTTTGCTAAAATTTAGAACGTATTTGATGGTAATACAGAGGCGGAATCGCGACTATTACAATAGAACTTCATAGCGACAGCAATATTATCTAACAAATAAAATGTACAGAGACATTGTATCAAATGGGATGGAATAGTCAAAGGAAGCTCTTATCCATTCTGCACCGAAGGTCTCGGATTCGATGTTTCATTTTCTATCAATATTAAGGGTTCGTTTTGCAGTTAACTTTCTCTTTTGGAGGCGATTAACATCCCTGTGAATGAATTCGCGCAGACGATAGATTACCATCAGACGAACATGATAAAGTTTTGCCTTAATATTGTCGGGTTGTAAAATTGTCTCATGTATTTGCATACGAATCATTCATCGTTTTCCAAAATATATGCGAATTCTAAGTACCCAAAAGATTAACATTCGCTTGTTTTATAAATTCCCTTTATTATTTTACCAGAGAAAGAGAAAGAAGTACGATGTGTTCTAGATTATTTTCTCGTTGTTGCTGGTTTTTTTTTCTGTATAATAAGTACACATTGTAAAAGTTTGGCGAAGTTTTGTAATTTTATATGTTCCTATTAAAAGTAATTTTTTTCCATCATTTTATTACGTGTCACTGTACGAATAATGTGTACGCGGATACGTCATTGTATGTTATCTTGCACAAGTTTATTACTTACGTAATACATATGCAGATGACACTGTGTCTTGATTTGCTCGGCTACAGTTTGTCTTGTAATCGTGACCTTCAAATGGGTTATTTTCGCGTTTAGTCGTGTAGATTTTGATGGATAAATAATTTCTCTTCCTTTTATGAGAAAACTTTTTCAGTTTCGATATTCGAGGGCTTTAGTCTCAAAGTTGAAAGTACCCACATAAATTACCAGCTTGTATGTATAATGATGTTTCAGTCAACTAGCGAAAAATGATTTACAAGACATACATAGATGGAGTAAAAGTGGAAACAGAATGTAATTATTTCGTCTGCAAATTTTTAAAATTCAAAAAATTCAAAATTTTCTCAGACAGTCTGAGCGAATCAAGGGTGAAAATTTGAATTTTTACGAATATTTTTAATGTTTTAATCTCTAAATCTAAGAAAATTTTGGTTCAAAGGGATGATAAACACGTCTAAGTATGTCTCGAGTTGCCAAGCGGCTACCGAACTGTCCCAATCCACCAAAATTTTCTCAGTGTTCCTGTGGGTTCATCTAACTGTGAATTTGATTGATAGTGGTGTAAAATGGATTTAAGGAAGTTTATTTTAAGTAAAACGGCAGAACTCTAACTTTTGGTGGTTTTTGCTGTTTTGGAAAGTTCTATGTTTCTGGGATTTTTTAAGAACAAAAATACTTGTTTACTGGACTTACCTTGGGCCTTCGATTGTCTGGAAAACTAGTATTATTGAATAATAAGTAGATATTTCATGTATCAAATTCCGGATTTTAAAATTCTAGTAAAAATTAAAAAATTGTAGAATGAGCTCTGTGATATTTCTACCAAATATGCTCAGATTTCAAAAACTTAGTTTTTTTTTCCAAATATTTATATGGCGCTGTTTTATAATTTTGATTTCTTCTCCCCTCGCACCCAAATCAACTTCGAGTGGTAAAAAGTCGCTATTGGCATATGGTGTTTTCAAAAATGTTCTTTCCATCTGTGAACATTTTTTTTAAATCGTAGATGTAATAAAATGTGGATCTTTCTTGAGAGGGAGATTTAACGTTCATGTTGTCTACTTGCAGAGAACATTGCAGCTTGGGAATATAGTGAATATCACTTCTTTTTCCCGTATACAATATTGTTATTGTACCACTTTCTGATAACTGTACGTCAAGAAAATTTTATTTTCTGCGTTCCACCTTTCCCCTTCCTTTACATTCATAAATAAATAGCTTATGTAAGCGAGCTTTGACGACATTTTGCCCCTTCCTAAAAATTGCGTTTATTTTTTATTCATGTATGAACATAGCTAATGAACATGCTGTAGGTATATTGTTGCTTTATTTCTTTCATCTACATAGTTTCCAGGTTTCATCCTTCTTCCTTTTATTACTCAATTAGGAACAATGGAAGAGACTAGAAGGAAAGGTATGGCCAAGAAAGCAGTGCTTCGAAAAATCAAACCATCAGCTTGCACTTTTTTTGGTCCAGTCAAATTAGTATTAAATAATAGGAAAATATACGGCTAATTTTTTTTCATACAATTGTAGTATACCACTCCTGAAACAACATATCCAATTCAGACAAAATTGGATTAGAGTGCTTCCCTATTTATGCACCCTGAACACGTTTTTTCCTAATAACTTCGCACGAAATCAAGTTATGGAAAAAAGTTAGATTAAAAAATTTCACTGATCAAATTTCCAGTAACAAATATTATTATACATTTTTCTCAAAAATTGGTAGGAATACTGTGAAAAAAAATTGAAAAAAACATCTTCTGGTTACTAACACACTCAATACTTAAATTTTTGTTTCACTAGAAATTTTTGTTGCAGTGCAGTATAAAAACCAACATCGAACGTGTATAAACACGCTCTTTTCAAATTTATTTTCTGGCATTCCTGTCAATCGCTGAGAAAAATGTGTAATGACAATTTTTATTCGAAGTTTGATCAGCTACAGTTTTTAATCGAACTTTTCTTTTGTATCTCATTCAAGAACAAAGTTGTTCCCAGAAAAAAAAAAGGTTGATGAATCTATACACGGAAAATGTTAGCAACACGATCATACATGATCATGTATTCATATGCATGAAAGTATATCATTGCCCAGCGAGAGATTGTCAGATCTGAGAAGGTATAGTTTGTCATACATGCTCAGATCTGATCAGATAAGAAAGATTGCCGCGATGTTATCATTACATTAAAATAAAAGAATATAATTTACAATAGCCGTAAAATTGTGAAAATTTATTGAGCATTTGATTGATTAATTTCTGATTACATGAACTTTTTTCAAGTCATACTGGAAACTAATCTTTGTTTACTTCACCTTGACTTGAATTAATCACTCACTCGCTCTTCACTGATGGATTTTGCAATATGTAATATTTAATTCATTTCACTACGAGAAAAGCTGAAAATTTATATCTTTATACATTTTTTTGCAACACTTCATCTGCGAGTAGTAAACTATACCATTGACGATATCTGGTTAAATGTGACCATGCATGGTCATATAAGCTTGTGTATGATCATATACAATCGAAAAAATTGATATTTTATATGAAATATACAAGGCCTTATATAAGATCATGCATGATCATACATCATCATGCATCCCTTTGTATGCTCATCTCTAGTATAAAAAAATGCAGCATTTAACCAAACAAATCATCAATAATCTCGTCATAAATGATCATACACAGTCGACAAAAATTATATTTATTTTACCTGAAACAGTTACGATCGTGCATGATCATATATCATCATGTATGATAATGCAAAAATTTTACAATCGAATAATGCATGATCATGCATGCTTATTCATAAATTTTTTCCACCACCAGATAAGGTCATGCATAATCATGTACGATTATGTTGCTAACATTTTCTATGCATGAATGCATGGTCATTCATAATTTTTTTTCCTGGCTTGGTATAAAAAACATTTTTACAATTATGGAAATTGAGGGAAGTGCTCCACTTATGGTATAATACTACAATCCGGTGGGAAAAAATTTAACCATAAATTTTCCTATTATTTAGTCATTTTTGCGCCAACTTAACTAGACTACTTGTGGAAAACAAAAATGAAGTGTTATGTAAGCAGAAGTATTGAAATTTTAATGTGAATCGTGAACTATGAGTGCAGATAATGAACAGAAATTGTATGCTTTCGAGATGTGGTATTGTGAAAGATTAGCTATTGAAGATACTGTGGACTGATTTTGTAAGCAATGTAATACTACATATAAGAGCAAATGAAGAAAACAAAGTACCGGCGGAAGTTATGAAGCATCAGAGGCTGAAATATATCAATCAAAAGATGACAGAAAATGATATTTTTATGTTGGCCTTTCAAGAGGGAATACAAACTTAGAACTTGTTACTACAAATTCACTAACCAATTCAGATCAAGTATGCCAGAAATTGAAAAATTTTATAGATATATACTTCACCTCTTTGTCACAAGAGACTGTAGATGTAGTACAATAATTTAGAGGGGTAAGAGGCGTGTGGACGGAGAGAGTAGTGAGATGCTGTTCCTAAAAAGATGTGCCTAAAGACCTGTGCATATACTAATCCAAACTTTCCTTGTATCCCTATGAGAGTACAAGACGCGTTTAGACAATTTTTTGATGTGTAAAGCATGAGGGAAGTTTTGTAGTCGTGTTGCATTTATAAACCATCATTTGATGAACTGTTGAACTCACTTTATAAATACCTTTTGTCTAAGATAATTTTCATACTCTTCTTCCCCTCCCAATGACTAAGCTCGCTGCTGCAGCCATTAGCACAGACGAATTTGCTAGTACCTGCTTTATGCCACTTGTGAAATTTTAATCGTTGTTGTATCATTTAGGGCCGCTTGTACAAACCATAGTTAACTATTTTGTATCAGTTGACCACCCAATTTTCCTAAATTCACTTTGTACAAACGTGAGTTGAAGTTGACTTTGTAGTTCTTTGGTAGTTAACCACCACTTTTTTTAACTTGCTGATGTTTGATGGTTAACATCCAGTCAAGTGTTGTGATTGGTTATTGTGTTATTAACAATGATTATGTACATACTTTTCTTTTGAATTTTGAAATAAAGAAATTAAAATTTTATTGCCTAACCATATTGATGATGAAAAATTCAAACACAAGACAGTACAAAATCAACTTTTATCATTTTGTCGGCCACTTAGTCTTCAAAAATTAACGAAAACGATTTTAAAAACGATTTCTATTGGTCACATAGATCATGTGGTATAGCTTATGCAAATGTTTCATGCACATGACGCTAGTCAACCAACTACTAGTTATTTTGTGATTGTGCAGCCAGAAAGGCAGTTAACCAGTAC
>FIZR01000739.1:0-42133 GCA_900060175.1 Ferrisia virgata | reverse complement strand
GTAAGTTCAGAAATCATTTTTTTAATACCTTGCAAGAGTAAATGAAAAAAAAAAATCAAAAATGGGTCGCAGTAGAATTTTGTAAAAGTTTGAAGTTTGGAAAAGAAGTGAAAAATGCAGATTGGCCCTTTTTACGCTAACCCGTCGATATATTTATGGCATGCGTGATGAGAAATGGGAGAGTACAGTAAATACAAAGAAAATACAAAAATAAAAAACCCTACAAAACGGAATCAATGTTACCAAGAAATGAAGCGAAAAAATGGTTTAAAAAATATTACATTGAATCGCGTTGTAATTATGGTATATAACTGCGTAATTACGATAAATTACCGCGTAATTACAGTAATTCACTGTATAATTACGTCGGTATATCATGAAAATACGGTAATTTACAGTGAAATCATGGAAAATAGTCGCCTAGTTTCACTGATTTACCACATAATTAAAATATTTTGTTATGTCCAATTACAGTAAATTATTACATGGCCGCGTGATTACCGTAATTTACTACGTAATTACGGTAATTTTACCAGTATTTGTCACAATTTACTGTGTAATTACGGTAACTTATTGTGCAATTACGGTAATTTACCAAGTAATTACAATAATTTACTTGGTAATCACGATAAATTATCGCGTTATGACGTTTATTTACGGCGTGATTACGGTAATTCATCATGTAATTACTGTTATTCATCGTGTAACATCTGTGAATTACAGAGTAATTTAGGTAAGTTGCCATTAAATTACGGTAATTCATCGTAAAAAATTATCGATGCTTTTTCAATCTGATTATCGTGAAATGCTGTGATTATGTGAATTGAAAAAAGCAGTTTTCTTATTCACTAGTAGAGGTAAGAGGGTGCACGGGGGCTAGAAAGTCGACCCCACTCAAAAGCACATGCGCATAGAACCTATACCAAGTCTACATACCAAATTCTAACTTCTTAGCTCAATTTGGGAGGAGATATACGAGGAACAAACTCAAACCATAGCAAAAACCACTTTTTCGGAGCTGTGAAAGGGTGCAACGAAGCTGAAAAGTTCAACACTCCAAAAAACACATCTTTATCTCCTACCAAGTCTATATACTAAGTTTCAAATGCTTAGCTCAATTTAAAGCGGATATAACGGAGAGAAAGTCCCTTTTCAAGGTAAGAAAGGAAGGAACCCTCCACATCACTCTTCTTAACTCACCTGGATGACTGATTTTTGGATATGTGATGCAACATTGGATTGCCTATCGATTGACTCTAAAGGAACGTAAGTTAACTCCGCTTCGCAATATCAAATCAGTTTCTCAAAATTGACCGATTTTGGTTATTATCAAGCTGAGTAAATTATTTTAGGGGAAGTGGGTCAAAAAAGAGCATCGGAAATGGTCAAAAAAGGTCGTAATGATCTTCTATGACCCTAAAATAGATTTTGTTGGTGTCCTCCACCACCATATCCGCTGTAAGTCATTAGAAACTGTAATAGCCTGGTTTTTAGGATAATAAAGATAATTTACCATAAAATTTAGGCAATTTGCTGTAAATTCACAGTAATTTACTGCGTAATTACAGTAATTTTATATAAATACTATAATTTACTGTGTAATTACTGTAATTTACAGTGTAATTATTGTAATTTACTAAGTAATTTGCCGCAATTCACTGCGTAATTACGGTAGTTTATTATGTAATTATGGTAATTTACTGTACAATTACGGTAATTTATCGTGGAATAGTGGTAAAATACTGTGAAATTGCATAATCTACGATAAAATTATAGTAGTTGCCCATAAAATTGCAGTAACTTACCATAAAATCATGATAATTCATGGTAACATTACGGAAATTCGAAGTGACAAGGTAAATTGTCGTGTAGTTCTGCTGATTTACCACGTTATTATGGTTGACTGCTGATGTCTTATATACATTTCAAGAGGGCGTTTTTCAGAAAATTTCCCTTTCATAATTTTTTAGAAAATTGTGCCAAACCCACAAAAAGTGACACGAAAAAATGGTGAAACATTTTCCAACGATGCTAATTTTCGCCAATAAATATGAATAACAATTCCATTGAGAAAAAAATTTTCAAAATTTTTTTTTCAATTTTTTGAAAGTTTATTAAAATTAGCGATCATTATGTTGGTTTTGCAAGCATAAAGAATGAGTTGGAAGGCTAACATTTTCACATCATTTTGAAGGCATTTCGCAGCTATTGTGACCCTGCTATTTGCAGATTTTCAAAAAAAGAAAATTTGGCCTCCCTTTCGACCTTGATTCAGAATAGTGAAATTTCCTTATGCTTGAATTTTCAGAATTACATTTATGTAGATAATGTTATATCAATCTGAAATATAAGTTTGAGTACCACCTACCCCAGACAGCCCTTCCGCCTTCTGTACCACAATGACGAGAAAATTTGTTCTTCGGAGGGAAAATTATGTTTAAGGTGTGTCCTAGGGCGAATTTTGTCATTCGTGCCGATATGTGGTGGCAGTCAGGGTTCGCCTATATGATTTTTTCGATTATGTAAGGGTTTGTTCGTTTTGTAACGAGTAGAACGTCACGGTTATCGTATTTTCAACCTCGAGTATCTTGCGATATGCAGGGCCGAAACTTTGGAGATTATTTTTCAGCATGTAGCGACACGTTTAATTGATGTGCTGATATTTTAATTTGAAAATTAATTTCTTCAAAATGCAAGTATTTTTTTTTGGAAAACCCCTAAGTGCATTTTAAAATTTGAGAACGGTGATCTTCACCGATCCTTTCTTCCTACCTATCGACTCTTTACCAGGACTTTATTTCCTGTTAAGACGAAATAAACTCACTGCGCCAGCATAGGGTAGGGTGCAAACCAGGTTGATATTTTCATTGCTCCTCATTGCTCCTAGATCAGCTCCATCCGGCCCACTCCTTCATCATGGCGCAGAACAAATGGAACGGAATTAGCGGCGACAAAATATAATTAAAACGCTCGCGAATCGAGTCAATTAAATGCGTTTAACATTTACAACGGCGTCTCGTGTCGTCGTGTATTTTGGCGCGTTGATGTATTCGTTAGCGTTTTGAAATCGTGATCCGAATACAAGATATGGTACGAGCGGCTCGAAGCGGTTTCTTTTTTTACGCTTCTTTTTTTTTTTCCCCCATTCATTGTCACGCTCTCTCCACTCGCTTTGCCTTTCTTTACTTCTCTTCGGTGCTGCGAATGTATGCAGAATACGTATATACTATAATAATATTATTCGTCGCGGGTACGTGTATGTGTATGTGTATGTGAGGGTACGTAAACGTACTTCACATCGTCGCCGTGGTAGTCGAAACGATGAAATAATCGAATTTTGAAAAGTGCATTGTGCCCGAACAATAATATACTAAATTATTATTCGATTGTCGACAATAGCGTCAATAAGCGCGATAAATTTCACGCAGAAATTTACGACGATACTCGATTCGCGAGCGTTTATAACATACAAAACCAGGAAGAAATATCCCAATTAATATTCCCAGTTTATGCGGACGTTTAAACTAATACGGAGCGGCGAAGAGATGATATCGCTGACGATACACAGCAAAAAAGGAGAGAGAAAAAAATGAATTTATAAAAATTAAATCGACCGAATACTCTGGAAATTGTATTACGTACTACGACCAAATCGCTGAGAAATATTTGTCGAATTGATTGTGTCGTCCGATTCACCAAATGCGGTTGCTTGATATTCTGTTTACCCTCTTTCGTTCGGTGTTTCTCTTCGTACAGCGTCTTGCTTCCACCTAAACCTATATCCATTCTGGTAACCTCATTTAACGTAAATTTGCTACTTAAGCTGGTACTTTTTTTTTTTCCTTATTCACATTTCGTTGGGTGCGTTTTTCTTTCTGTTCCCATTCCTTCGTTTATGCGCCCATTCTGTTGGGGTACCTTTTTACATATCCTTTATTCTTCGAAAAATAATAATAATAATAATCGCGATCCGTTTCTATTTTTAAATCAGGATACCATTTATATGTATGTACACACTTTGGGTCACGGTATCATATTTTTTCCCCCTCGTGCTTGCAATACGGTGTATTTGAAAATGGCAAAAATCAGCGAAAAATAATTTCGTAACGAATTTTCGTCCTTTTTTTCGCCACACATACATATTTAAATACCCTAACAGTTCCGTATCAGTATTGCGAGCTGGTATCCAGACCCAGAGCCGAATTTTCCAAACTTTATAAAATGTATCGTTTCATTTGTAGGCAGTGATTAACTCCCAAACGATTGTTGTTTACACGACTATATCATTTAATTGCGTAATTTTTCTCAATTTGACTGTCACGTGTTCCTGACTCACCTTGAAAATTAGGTAGCAAAAATTCGAAAAATTTTTCATGGAGGCCAGGAGGCACAGGAGTTGGCTCAGGAGCCAGGCCCGAAAAAATGAATGAATTTTAAAGCTCACACATGGCCAATTTATGACAAATAAATAACGATACGTCGATTCATTTATTTCTAATTTTAAACCGACTTCATGTGTCACTTTGGCAATGAAAAATAGGCTATCACGGTCCATAGACCTAAGGCAATTGGAGGAGGAGCATCGATGAAGTCAGCTTTGCAGTCTTAGAAGACCATTACGACCATTTTTGACGCATGCCAAATACTTATTTTTATTTTTAGCTTGATTTTCCTGTGACACTTTGTCAATGAAAACCAAACTATTATGGTTTATCAACTTGCGGCAAATAAAAAAGCGGATATCAACAGAATTCGTTTTGAGGTCCTAGAAGACCGTGAGGACCGTTACGACCATTTTTTATCATTTTAGATATTTTCGAGTATTTTTATTTATTTTTTCTTTTCGAAGCTAAATATCATTTGCTCAGCTCGATATCGATCAAAATCGATCAAATTTGGAAAATAGACTTAGCTTAGACGCGGATTTGTTATTCAGGAGTGAGGTTGACCTCAGATCAAAATTCAGTTGTGAGATATGAGGGATTTTCCTGAAAAAGGGCTGTTCCTCCCTTATCATCCCTGCAAATTGAGGGAGGGGCTTGAAATTGGGTATTTAGACTTATTAAGGGCCATAGATGTGCATTTTAGGGGTTTCGATGTTTCAGACCCATTACTCCCCCTTTCAACCCTGCAAATATTTTTTTTTTTGGTAGATTTTTCTTATTTTTAGAGCTGGTTTCTAACATATCCCCCCCCCCTCCCATCCAACTAGGAAATTTTTTATTTAGTACGTAGACTTGGTATAAGTTTTAAAAGTGTTTTTTGTTTTTTTTTTTTTGGCTACTCAGCCTTGTTGCACCCCCTCACAACCCTGAAAAAATAGCTGTTTTATAAGTTTTTCTTATACATATTTTCAGTTTGTTTCTCGCATATCACCTCACCGAGTTAGGTTGAAAAATTGAAAATTTTATTTAGTATATGTCCTAAATGTAACCTATGATGGTGTGGTCTGTTCAGCTGCATGGCACTCCCTTTACTCTTACCACTAATTTCACAAAAAGCAGTGATTTTAAATGTAAATTATACAATTTCATGGTAAATTACCGTAATTTCATGCCAAATTACCGTAATTTCCTGGTAAATCACCAAAATTTCCTGGTAAATTACCGTAATTTTACGGTAAATTACTGTAATTTTACGGTAGATTGCCCTTAATTTTACGGTAAATTATCGTAATTTCACGATAAATTACTGTAATTTCAGGATAAATTGTCGTAATTTCATGGTAAATTACGGTAAATTCGTGGTAAATTACCGTAATTTCATGGTAAATTATCGTAATTACATGACAAAATTACCGTAATATCGTGAGAAATCACCAAAATTTCGTAGAAAATTACCATAACTTCATAGCAAATTACTGAAATACTATGGTATATTAAGACATTTTTGGTAAATTATCGTGATTAACCTGATTTTCTGTCATATTGCCAATAAAAACTAGGATATCGGTGTTGGGATCCAAGAATACTAATACGATTATTTTTGGCCAATTTAGATATTTATTTGTGTTTTTTTCCTTCGGAAGACTAAAATCATTTACGCTACTGAATACTGATCAAAAGAGCTTCAATTCAGTCAGTACGCTGAGTTTGGTATTGAATTAGCAACCTTTGGTCAAAGTTCAGTTACACCCAAATTTGAGGAGAGAAAGCTGAGGGACTAAAATTGCAAAAACTATTCCTTCTTTAGCCAATCGATATGATATCCAAATTTGTTGAAAAATAGCTGTTGTTCTTCTATCGGCCCTCCAAATTGAGCTAGGAAGTTGAAATTTAGTATGTAGGTATAGTAGAAGCCATAAATGAGGTTTTTGGGGTTTCGATTTTTCAGACTCATTGCAGCCCCCTCAGCCCAGAAATGTGTTTTTTAGGCTGATTTTCTAATGTTTTCAGTTTTTTCCTCGCATAACTACCCTTCAAATTTAGCTAGTATGTTGAAATTTCATATGTAGACTTAGTATAGGTCTCTGATGTACCTTTTTCGGTTTCAGCTTTTCAGCTCGACAGCCACCTGTACTGCGCTGCTGTACAAGAAAATACATCTAAGTACGCTCCTTTTTCTATCCCTTGGTGCGCTAAAAAGGGTCGGATTAAAAAAATAAAAAAATGATTAAACTCATCGCCCATGACTTAGTAACAATCGATATATCACTTCAATATTTCCATTATTTTGAATTTTATCCAACATTGAGAACTGCTGAGCCCCCAAGGGTGATGAGACCTCATTTTGATAAAATTTCTTGCATAATATAACTTTTTACCTTTTTTTTTTTTACCAAAAATTAATACAATTTAAACGTGCTCGTAATTATTATTAATCGTACAGAGAAGTATTATTTTCACCACCCTTAATCCGTCCCTCCCTCCGAAGGGAATTTAACTTCATACGGATACACCATTTTAAATGTTCTTGCACGTTTTTGCAAAGTTTTGAGTTTTCCGCACAACGAAGCATATAGAAAAAAAAAAATACTCTTTTGGCTATTTTTTCTTTCACTTTCTTTATAATTATCACAATTGTTGCCACATATTTTCCTATTACATTATAATTCCCGAGCATAAATTATACAAAAAGTGTTGCAATGTTTAACCAAATCTGCTCCTGTTTTGCAGAAATTCTTACCTATCTTTTTAACAGTGGTGTTTTTTCGTCGCTTTTATAAATCCCCCTTTGCTTTCCTACCCACTTATTCGTAGTTAGTAACATAATCGCGTATTCGAATAAAAATGAGCTCCGCTATAAATTTTTACCTATTTTTTTTTGCCGATGTAATTCTGTCACTTTAAAATTTTCGCGACAAAAAAAAATTCCCATTCGGATTGGAATTTAAGGTGTAGCATTGTTTCTCGTTTCTTTTTTCTTTATTTTTTTCAGTACCAATTTATCAAACTGCGCGTAATATTTTGTCGTTGAGTTTGCGAAAAAATTTCGCGTATTTTGCTGCGTTGGATTTTGTTTTTTGTATTCGGTTCTGTGTGTTTTTTTTTTATTGTATTTTTTCGCGGTGTAGTCTGCGTGTTCTGTATGTGCTACACATGCATAGTTTGCACGTTGGTGGAGTTGTGATTTTATAAATTCTTGGTCGTAAAACGCGTTACGAATTTTTAAAGCACTTGAAACTTTTAGCACAAATTTCTTATCAACTTGGTTATTTGTATGTTCGTCTTTGTGGAGTACATAGAAAAAAAAAAAAAAAAATGTCATTACGTACGTGTTCTTTTTTCTACGGTGTCTGCTCTGCAAAATAGGTATATAGGTTGTTGGTACATTTCCTGGAAGCCTGGTCGTGTGGGTGGTTTGCCTTTGGATTCGTGCGCCGCGCCGTGTTTTGTTGGGAGGGTGATGTGTATATGTGTATAGGCGCAAGGACGTACACTGCTGTACACAGCTGCGCCTCTGCAGCGCCAAAGCGGCAAAATTAATTACCTAATTCGGTCTAGTAGTTGTAACTCTTTCGCAGCGCGGTATCAACTTTTAAAAGCCTACTATCTGCTAAACGATAATTCATTACGTGGCAACGTAATCTCCTCTTTCTTCTTTTACGCTTTTCACCTTTTCTGGTTTACTAGCTTCCTTCGCTTAGAGAGCTTTTTCATGCTAGTTCCGGTCCCGACTGTTTGGAAGCTGTGAAAATGGCAACGTTATAATTATCTAGCGTAGATACAGCGTGAAACATTAAAGAAGAATCGTATTTGCCAGGCTTGAAAAATACTTACCATTTGCGGGGAATCATTTTATAGGTAGGTGTTTTTGTGAGGCTTTGGATTGAAAAGATGAAGGAAGATCAGTATGAATAGCATTAAATATGATAAGACACCTAATAAGAATCATTTTTGTCAGCCTTAAAAAATACTTTTGGTTATGGAACAATTCAATTTTAAACTTATAAAACAAGAGCAAATCGTTCAAAAACGTTTGATTTATCATAACTGTAAGAAAAGATGCCTTCAAAAAAATAAATAAATAAAATAACACGAAGATCAAACTAAGGATTCTTTCAAGATTAATTTTCCATTTACATTGCTATTGAGCACTTGAAAACTCGCTTAGTTTAAGAACGACTGAATCAAATCATGATATTCGTTCCTTGGTTACTGTAAATTTTAAATAAAATCCATTTGGTTTTTTCAAGACTAAAAAAAAAAAAAAACGCTCATAAAGCACATAATAGGCTTATATTAGGCCTACGTACACAATTTCATTTTCCTAGTTCAATTTGGAGGGAAGTTATGCGAGGAAAAACTCAAAAAAATAAGAAAACCCACCCAAAAATCCAATTTTTTGAGGCTGTAAGGGGTGTAATGAGTCTGTACAGTTGGAACTCACAAAAGCCATACGTAGGGCGCCTACTAAGTCTACGTACCAAATTTAAACTTCCTAGCTCAATTTGGAGGTGAAATAGGTTAGGAACAGTTTGTTTTTCAAGGTCACAAAGAAAAAAAAACTCTCATATCTTTACTCCTAATTTACCTAGAAGGCCTATTTTTGGACATGTTATACAGCTTTCCTAAAGATTGACTATAAACAAAAAAAAACAATTTTTAGCGATTTAGCTCCTCAGCACCCCCTTCACAAATTTGAGTGTTATTGAATTTTGACCCGAGGTGATCCTCATTCCAGAATACCAAATGGCAGGTCAAGCGAAGCTTATTTCCCCAATTTGATCGATTTTGGTTCGTATTGAGCTGAGTAAATAATTTTTTAGTTTCAGGGGGAAAAAATAAATTACTGATATGATTGAAAATAGATTTTGTTGATATTTTCCCCTCCCTCATCGGTGGTAAGTCGATTTCCCCATTGACAATGTGAGATAGAAAATCAGGCTAATACGCAAAACTAAATTCGTAGATAAACAGAAAACAGTACTAAAATTCACCAATCAGCAACCCACGTAACATGGATTTCGTTCGCGAACGAAATGAATCAAAATGAAATGAAATTCTTGAAAATTAAATTGGCATAAATTGTCCCTTTCTGGATTATAAAGAAATGTGGCCAAATAATAAAAAATCATAGATTATTGTTTGAAGAACGAAAATGCACAAATTGAGCAAGTGAATCGTTCACGAGTACTATTTTATACAAGTCACTTAGTCACTTGAAACATATTTTAATGTACATTCTGTTGTGATGAACGTAAAATATGTTTCACGTTTGCGAATGATTCGATGTAAATTCAAATGATTCGTTCGCGAACGAAATAGCTTCACTTTAATTTATTATTTCACGAGTAAATCACTCACAAACGATGTACAACAGGACGGAATAATTTTTCAGAGAATCGTTCGCGAACGATTTATATTATAATTAAGTAGCTGGTCATTTTGGTACAAAATGAATTTCAATATTTACAAAGTTTTTTTGTGATTCGTTCTTTTATAAAAATGAAAAATAATTTTTACACCGAATCATCTGAGAACAATTAAAACGATAAATGAATTAATCTCAGTTGAAAAATAGATTACTTTCCTTTTTGTAAGTTGTAACAGCATTATCAACTTTTTTCCAGGGTCAAGTCGATTTCATTACAAGTCGTTCGCGAACGATTCATCAAGGTGGGTAGTTTATTGCTTGGATACGAATGAATCAAACTTGAAAAACAGGAGTATAAATTGCAATAACTTGAAGAAACTATTAAAGCTTCACATATAATTTCAACTCAAATCGTTCGCGACTCATTCGTCCAGAACATTGGGTAAATTTTGTAGTTTCAATTCAGCCCAGATCTTGGGAACCACACGTTTTCGTGCAACAACTTCGGCCAATTTGAATACTCACAATTGTTCACGAACGATTCACCATGAAAATAATTCCGTGATGTACGAGCGTATGACTCATTCTGATGAAAAATCTTTGCAAATGTTAGGATTCATTCAAAAAACAAGATATACATCTGATTTTAACTTAAATCATTCGCGAACGATTCACTAAGAAAAATTCCTATTATTTGTATTTGAATGAATCTTACTGGAGAAAAAAACTAGAAGTTCTTTTGTGCATCACTTGTGAATGATTCGTCATTGGAATGGTATTTCCAACTCGAGAACGACTGAATTGAATTCTGGATCAGTCATTCGCAAATATTCGAATCATTTTGAATTTCTTTAATTGAATATAATGCATAGACTGTAGCTGATTTATAGTTTTATTTTGATAATGAGATGCTTGGAATAGAGCTGTTCCATTCGCGAACGAGTCATTTGAATATATATCGAATCATTCGCGAACTTTTATCGCATGCGAGATAGATTGTCGCAAAATGTACCTTGAATTTTAAAAATGTTTTAGATGACTTTACGTAAAACATCGTTCATGAACGTCCTCCAGTTTTAATGGGCACATTCGTTCTTTCAACAATAGATTCGGAATTTTCAGCTATTTTATTCAATTTTTTTGATGAATTCTCAGCCAAAATTGGGACCCAATTACGCTAGTATAATTTCAAAGTGTTTTATGTCATCAAAGTTGATATGGAGAGGGGGTGGGGGGTGTCATTTCTTCGATTTGATTCCATCTAATGATGATTCGTTTGTAATTATTATTCATCGGAAAATTAATGTTTTAATCCCAGTTTTTGAAAAATACCCATCCAAACTTCTTTTTTTGTAGGCTATTTTTCAATTGAAATGTTTCAGCGTTAGTCTGTGTGTACTGCTGTTCTCTGTCCATCGTATGAGTAAACAATTGATTTCCATAAGATGTGGTTTACAGCAGTCGTTCGCAAACAGTACGTATCTCAAACTATACCTACCTAAAAGACCTACATCGATTCTTAACCAATATGTGACCAAGTTCTTCATTTAATTTATGCCGAACGTAGGTTTAACGATTTTAACATACTATACACCACACGTAGCTACCCGCAGTATAATAATGTTTATGTATTCGCTTGTACATACACTATATCTAATCTATCTACCTACTCATCTAACTGCTGTAAATGTGTGTAATATCTACGCTGCTTGTAATCTGCATGGAAAATGTTGGTTTAAATGTACTTAGCTGCCACCACTCTCGATGCCTGGTCTGCATCAGAAATGTTGCATTTAATCGAGCAGAAACACGTACAAATTAACTCGCTATAAAAATAAAACTTTGAATCGAGTTGAACATAATCGTTGAAATTTATTATTTATACGTTTCATCGGGCGCCTACCTCACCTCATCCATGATTACATGCATACCCAAACCTACCTACGTATAGCTCTAGGTAATTGTATGTACCTACTACCTACATCTCGTAAAAAATGAATAAAAAAAAAATGATTCGAAAAAATTCATTTGTTCGGTTTATTCGTTATTAGAACAATAACCACTTTTTTTTTTGTTACCTGCGTTGTTATTTACCCACTTTAAAGCTTTTTTTTTTTTTCACCACTCATTCAACCAGTAATACGTGTGTAGGCACCTATTTGAAACCGTGCGATAATTTTTTTTCACCAAGTTTTCCTTGTTTCATTCGTCCTTTTTCAACAGCTAAAGCGTTGCTTTTTTCGATGAATGGAAATTATTTCGAGAGGTTTTGTTTTCGTTTGTCGGGTTTACGCATGTATTATTTTTCACGAGCATGTAAATTATGCAATTTTTTCTACCCCTACCTGACTTCCTTCTACAAATAATTTTCATCCTCTGCACAGCATTCCAATGAAGAGCGGAAGAAATAGAAAAAAGCGGTATTTTAATGTAATTTTTAGCACGATTTTCTAAAGAAAAATCACACTATTGTGGTTCGTTTGCTTCGAAACCGTTTTCATTGATCGGCTTAACCGTACATTTTTGTAATTGGAAATTTCCTTGTTTTTGATCAATTTTTCACCCATTTTTCAACATGATTTCGTAATTTTTGATTGATTTTCTGCGTTTTTTAAGCATTGCTGTCAATTTTTTATCCAATTTTCATTGAAGACCTAAAATTGGAAAAATTGATTTAAAGTTATTGAAAATTGATCAAAAGAATAAAAAAAATCGTTGAAAAATTAACGAAAATTTGGTGAAATTATTGCCAAAAGTAAGTAAAAAATACAGAAAATTGATTAAAAATGATGAAAAAATGTTGGAAAACAAGTTAAAATTTGGTGAAAATTTGACAAAAAATGGGCTAGAAATGCAGAAGATTGATCGAAAATCACGAAAAAACATCGAAAATTACATGAAAATTGACCAAAAATATGAGAAAATCGTTAAAAATCAATAAAAATTTTATAAACATGTTAACATGCAAAAATTTATCGAAAATCAAGAAAAAATGTTGAAAAATAAGTGAATATTCAATAAAAATTGGCGAAAAATTTCAAAATTGTTTTGAAAATTTCCTGAAAAATTGATAAAAAATTGTTAAAATTGTTGAAAATTTGATAAAAATGAGCTAAAAATTTTGAAAATTGAAAAAAAATGAAAGAAATTGTTAAAAATCATTGAAATTTAAAAAAAAAACATTGAAATGAAAAGTTGAAAGTTACAGAAAATCGATCAAAAATCACAAAAAAATGATGAATAATATGTGAAAAATAATCAAATACATTAAAAACATTGTGTAAAATCTTATAAAATTCAGCAATTTTTCACATATTTGGGGTGTTTTTACATATTTTTCAACATTTTTTCATGATTTTTGATAGATTTTTTATACTTTTAACCCATTTTTGTCAAATTTTTACTCAATTGTCTAGGATTCTTACCAATTTTTGATCAATTTTCACCTTTTTTCACCCTTTTTCGTCAATTTTTTACCCAATTTTCAATGATTTATAATTTTTTTCTCCGTCATAGGTCCATTTATAGTTATTTTCAAATTTTTTGGCGGTTTATTACAATTTATCTGCTTTTTTAGAAAACATTTTTCCAATTTTTACCAAATTTTCAATGATTTTAACGATTTTTAATTCATTTTCACAAATTTTTCAACAATATTCTAAAATTTTTTATCAATTATTTACATTATTTATTTATTTTTGTAAATTTTTTTACCAAAGTTTCGATAATTTCCGATGATTTTTTTCTTAATTTTGATCAATTTTCAACAATTTTTCATTGTTACTTTTAATCAGTTTTCATATTTTTAACCTATTGCTAACAAATTCTTACCCAATTTTCAAACATTATTAACGATTTTAATGAAGTTTCATCTAATTTTCAACAATTTCTCGTGATTTTTGATCAATTTTCCGTAAGTTTTATCCATCTTTGTAATTTTTTTTTCAGTATGCCAATGATTTTTATTGGATTTTTGTAAATTTTTATTTGATTTTTCTCGTAATTTGTGATCAATTTTTGGCACTTCTGATCCGTTTTAGTCGAATTTTCACGCAATTTTTAATGATTTTTAACGTTTTTTTCTTCATATTTCGACTCATTTTCCAGCTATTTTTCAGTTTTTCGTAATGTTTAATGCCTTTTGTGCATTTTGTTCAAATTTCTGTCAATTTTTTTCACCGATTTTGAATAATTGCTAACGAATTAAAATTTTCACAATAGGAGAACAATTTTGGAAAATTTGAAAAACCAGTTCTCCAACATGTTTTTCGCTCGTAAAATAGTCGTTTTTGGTCGAAAACTTGTAGTCTGATTTTCTCTGTCATATTTTGAATAAAAACCAGGCTTTTACAGTCCATCCCATACGGCGTTTGGGGGGGGGGGGGAGGTGATATCAATAAAATCCGTTTTGAGATCCTAGAAGGTCATTAAGACGATTTTTAGCCATGTCAGGTAATTATTTTTATTATTTTTTTGTTTACCCCAACATTAAAATCATTTACTCCGCTCGCTCCAATTCGGTCTATCGGCTCAGTTTGGCGACGGATTTGATATATATGAGTGTGGGTGAACTTGGGTCAAAATTCAGTTATGCCTCAATTCGGGGAAAGGGGTGCTGATTGATAAAAAAATCAAAGGTTGTATAACGTGTCCAAAAATCGATCTCCTAACTGAACTACGATGGGAGATATGGGGTCTTCCCCTTTTTTAACTTCAAAAATGGCTATTCCTTCCCTACCTCTCCATCAAATTGAGCTAGGAAGGTTGAAATTTGGCATATAAATTTAGTAGACTTTGTTGATGCACCTTTTAAAGGTTTCAGCTATTCGTCGTTATAATATACCGTTACCCCTGCCACCGATCAAGAAAAATGCATCACAAAGCTTATTTTTTTTCTTACCATGTGAATGGGAAAATTCGCCCATTTCCTTTATTTTACGAAAATCAGGCTCAAAAAGAATGCATTACCATGGTTTCTTTTTTTCAATGTATCGCGTTGAAAATTGTGGTAAAAAATTCGTTATCCATGATGCATTGATGAAGTTCCAGCACATTTCCCTAAAAGCTTCTCTTTCTACAATTATCAGGGTTGGATATACTTTTAGAATAAACTGCACCTATCTAAATACCAACTCAAAATTATCGTATACTTGAAATACGATAAAATAGCTATGGTAGCAGAGTATAAGTATCGTTTGGTTTGAATTAAGCTAATCGAAACCAAAAAATAGAGAAAAAAAAATAGCTGCCAAGTTTCCATTTGAGCAGGGTAAGCATTTTAAAAATACAAACATTAATAACTTATTTACCTTACTTTTTTTTTTTTTTCAAAATAAAGATCGTACACCTCGACGGATACTTTTTATACATCGATGAAAAGAAAATGGAAACTAAAAGAAGGGAATTCAAAAGAGGGTCGAAATGGTTTTATATAAACTTGGTCAGTTGGTTAGTTTACCTTGTAGTATCTTTGTAAGTGGTTGAATAGGCATTAAAGTATAAGGGGAAAACCATGGCAACCGGGGAGAAGTGGTAGCTATCATGCTTCGATAAAGTTCAAAAATCATTTAAGTCTATCAATTCATCATTTTCATTATACCGTTCGTATACCTACTTTATACGTGAACAAAACCCTACTTCATATGGAAAAAGAACCATGTTATTTTTTTTTTATTTCTTCAAAATTTATATACGTACTTATTTCGCATTTATTCAGTGTTTATGGCAGCGTTTCTCAGGACATGTACTTTTTTTTTTTTTTTTTTTTGCAACTTACATACGTATATAAATGTTGATCACAAAGAACAAAATACAGTACTGGAGGCAGACAAGATAAAAGGGGGAAAAAGCAAGCTCCAAAAAAAAAATAGATAAAATTAAGCCAATCGTTTCGAAGAGAAAAAAATACGCACACTACACGCATAGGCCTGTAAGTACTAGGTACCTAGATAGCTATAAAAGTACCTACACTATTGTGTATATAGTCTACGTAATATACATAGATACGGCGCCGATAGCGTAACTGCATTTGGAAGGGGTAAGAGACAAAATAGAGAGAACTCGTTTCGTATCGGAACGTATAGCTAGGTAGGTAGTGTACCTACGTACATTTATAATGAACGATATATATTGTTCCAGGCACATAACACGACGACGAAGTAGAAAGAAAAACCTACACGTCAGCGTTTTTTTATTCAGATTGAACACGTTTTTCACCCCCTAACCAATTCGAAGGGTATTTCGATGGGGTTTTTTTTCGCCTTCTCGGCGCGCTGCGCTGTACTCATTTGTAAACTGAAAGGCAAACCTAGGGCGAAAATAAAAGAAAAATAGTTAATGAACCGTGTCTGTCAACTGCTTCGCTATTCATTAAAGGTAAATGAAATTAATCGCGTTGCCGAACTCGTAGAAAGCAACGAAAAAAGCCACATCGCGCCAGTTTCTTAAGTAACTAGTTAGTAATTTGGACGATGTAAATGGAATATATATTATGTTTAGAAAACGTTGCTTGCTTGTTTTTATGTTATGCATTTGTAAAGAAAACATTTTATATGTATACGAGAGTAAACTCATCAACAGTATTATATTATAACCGACGTAGTGCGGCTACGTAGACATTAAATCCAGCTTAGAATAGTTTAAAAGTCTTACCAAACTCGCTACAAGTATTTTAAAACTTAAAATCAGCTAAATCACATGCATAGAGATAGGTAGTACAGGTATATTCTATACCTTTATACACGAGTCTTTCCCTATCTAGAAAAGTTACAATACCAAAATCATTCAGCACGTTTATTTATCCGTTAGCGTATATTTATCGTCGATATAGTCGAACTGTGTAAATTTCAGCTCTGGTGGTTTGGAGGTAATTTTATCATCTTTCATACCAGTATCAACAACCTTGATACATTCATCCTGTCGAGTATTTTCAAACGTTCTGAAACAAGTACGAAAATAGTATCGTATATATCAGTTTTAACAATTAAAAATAATTCAATTAAAAAAAAAAAAATACCACAGTACACATACTTTGACAGTTGCTTTTTAATCAATATCCTTATGTTTAGAATCGGAGCTTCTAGAAATAAATGTAAAATTAATCCCAGCATGTAGCTCCATATTACATCACCGAAAAACCACCACATCTGAATAAAAAAAGAATTAGTAAGCACACAGTAAAAAAATTCATCCAAATTTGCCTTACCCCCTCCTCCACTCATATGGGATTGGAGGGAGTAAAAGTAGTTCCAATCGTTTGCGCTTCGTTTGTGCACAACCACTTTCTCCCCTATTTTACTAATTCTTGCGCGGGGTTGAGGGTATATGAGCCCCGCCTAGGCGAGAGTGTGTGGTTTAACTCATTTGCCCCGCTTAAGTTGTTTAAAAAATCTATCAGATTGTTATAATAGTTTGACATATTTAAGTCCAATAAATCAATCTTAATCAGACTATATTCTACATATACTTACTAAATCTGATCTACCAGATAACGAAATCGGTTCTTTTTGAGAGGAAGTATGGTACAACTGAATTACAGTATTGATTAAAAAAACTGAATACGTTAAACGACCAAATGGAATCCATATTTTCCATTCGACGAATATGGTCAATTTTCCTGAAAATCAGATACATGTAATCGTATAAATAATTATAATATCTTCAGATCATTCCCCTGAAAAGGTTTACTTTTTAAAGAATATAACTTATAAACAAGTAATCCTCGAATTGAGTGTACAACTTATCGGTTGATTATTGAATCGGTCCACCAATTTGTCCTTCTTTTGAACGTGAAATTAGTATTTATAATCCTTAATTAATCGAGACAGTAAGGTATTTCAACAATTTTAGCTGAAATGAATAATTTTTGGCAACTTGGACGCACAACTTATTGATTTAAAACTTGAGATACTTATTGACTTCTTCGTGAATTTTTTGGCACATGTTTTGAAATACAGATTTTTTCAACTTGGAAAAATAATGTAATCCCGAGAATTCGTGAAAGTGAGATTTTTTGAAACTCGTGTGCACAACTTATCAATCGATGGCTGAATTTATCCGCATTTTTACAACTCTATCGGCGGGTATTTTAAATTTCTGATCATCAAAGAGTTGAGGAGGTACTTGATTTTCACCAAGTTGATGAAAATGGGCTTTTATTGGAACTAGAGTGCGCAACTTTTCGATTGATTTTTGAATTGGCCTAATTAATTGTAATTTTTTTGTAGTGGGTGAAGAGAGGGGTATGGTTTTATGTATGGCCCTTAATCGATCTCGAAAGCATGGAATGTTTGAACTGTTCAGTTTCAACTTTTTAGCTAGATCATCAATGGAAACCAAGCTATTACTGATTATTGATCTATGACGGATGGATTGACGAGTATCAATGAAATATCGCATTTTCCATGGGAGTGAATGTTTCAAAAGATCGAGAACATGTACATTTTCTTACGTGCTTCATTCTTCAGTTAATTTTTTTTTTTGTAATGTATTTGCAATAATTTTGCCTGCCTTCAAACCTTCATATCTTTTCAAAGTATGAATGTAAATGATAAAATCTTCGTTATTGCCGTACATTTACGTTTGACTAAATGGTGAGCTATGAGTATTACTGTTGTAACTTAATATTTACTAAAAATATAAAAGTTACTTTTTTGAAAAGTTGTATAAGAATTAATAATTTAAACTCGACCAAGTATTTGATTCAAATACTCACCTAACCCAGAAGTATAGTAAATGCAAGTAAGAACAGTGTAAAAGAAAATAGATACGATACGACTCAGCGCAGCATATAAAGAATTTTCAAGTCTGTCATATGTTCTGTTGAACTCGTACAATAGGCTTCCATATAATGGACTTATTTCGGTGATCAGAACACAAATGAATAAAAACAGGTAAATTTGTTTCTAAATTAAGAAAAAAAATTAAACAATTTGGTAATATGAGACCTTAGAAAACACTTTTTATAGAGCTAAACTTACGTTGGTGAATTTGAAATGTTTTTCATTCAGTAACTTGATTACATAAGCGATTAAAAATCCCATTAAGTAAGGTCCACATCTCGCATACGTTGCATCATAGAACCATATAAATTCTTCATCAGTTCTTAGATCTTTCAAATTACTAAAAATTGAATAAACTCTTGTAATTAAATAAATTACATAGGTTGAATTTTAAAATACACATTATACCTAATTGGTACAAAGAAGGAATCATCGTCTATAGAGATACGTACTCAAAATAGAATCTTACAAGTCCGTAGAAATGATTCCCATAAGCAACGATAAAGGTTATAGCAATTGAACTTATAAAAGATAATACTGCTAAGCAAATGCCGATTGTTTCGTGTTTTGTAAAAATGTACAATAAAATACTTCCGATGATAGCCAACTGAAGATCTACTGATATGTACCAACTGACGATTAGGCACTGCGAATGTATAAATTAAAATACAATTTCTCAGTACCTTAATTATTGATATCTTGATAAGTGTACATACTTGTTGATCAGTTTTAAATATATTATTTATGGCAAGTAAGCTAGCCCAGAAGCTTTGTTGGCATTTGTTAGATTCATTTATCATTCTATCATTCCACAGAGGTCCTTCTCCAACGTAAGGTAGTATGTAAATGATAAATAAAGTTAACATCATGAATACTGGAACCATTCTGAAAAGAAGTAGATACTTCTACTTAGTTCCTTCCCTATACTAGTCCAGCATAGGTTGATGCATAGAAAATTAAATTTTAGGATTTAATTTTTATATTGTCTGTTTACCTTATCCACCTCAAGATAATATTGGAAAATAGGAAAAACTTGCCACCTTTTGACATTGGTACACGATCAAAATGAAATGTCAAAAACCCGCTAATAAAGATGAATACGTCAACAACGCCATTTACATGAATAAATTCGAACTTGAGACCTTTGTAATACTGAAAATAAATTTCGATTTAATAAACGGTTTTTCAAAATAGACTTATTCTTAATCTTCTATGGATAGGTCGTAACCAGGTACTTACTCTTTCGGTTGCTATAGCATTGGAGGTAGGAAACCCAAAAGTATAAAAAATACGATGACCGTAAATGATGAATAAAATGAAGACAATTTTTGCTAAATGAGTAGCTGGGTTGTCTTTGGAATCTGTATTTTTCAATTTTTCAAAATTTCTACCAATTGAAAATATTTTGCATATGGACTTGACAAAATTACCATTCGATTTACCTGTATTTGAACATATGGTTAGCTTTATTTTTGAACCAATTGAATATATGTGTTGGTTACACCCAGTTCCAACCACGTGCATTGAATAAGCATCAGCTCAGATATTTGAGAAATTTTCTTTCAAGGTATGATATCCCATTTAATAGGTGAAGAAGGTTTATATTAAATTTCAGTTCATTTCTTTCGTCAATATTCTGTAGGATCGGTAAATGTGAGGTTGAAAGACCTTATAAGGCCTTCAGTCGTGAAAGTGCTATGAGAGAACCCCCCCCCCCCCACCTTCCTATTGAGCTCAACTGCTATTATACATAATCGAGCTGCACTAGATGAGGAGATCATCAGCAACATTTGTTTGGGGGTCCTAGAAAACCTTGGTGTCATTTTTGTACTTGTTAGATTTTCATTTTTTCCTCCAAAGGCTAAAATAATTTACTTGGCACAATATCGATCAAAATCTTTTGAAATTTGTTTGATAGTTCATGTTTGTTTTTGGGCCAGTTGATAAAATATGAAAACTTGTACAACATATTCGAAAACCAGCAGCTTGCATAAATTAGGAAAGAGAAAATCAGGGGTTTCCCTTTTTTTCTCAATCACGAATAGTATGGCAAAAAAACAGATTCCAGGAAAGTATGGGAATATTGAAAGGCTTGTGTTACAGTCAGTACTTATTTACAATTTTTCCTCTTGTTCACAAATTCTGATGAAGTTTGGACAATTCTTCAACTAGACTGGCATACCTACTTACTAAAAATATTACAATCATGAGATTCGAGCCCCCGACACATTAAATTACATATTTGGTGGTCCATCAAACCAGGATTCTTCCCTGTGGATTTTTGAACACAAAATGGTAGGTTGACAACATGTAAAACTCAGACATACAGAAATTGCAACAAATAAGACAATTTGCCCATAGTTGATAACTTATCAATACCTGATAATTTTGTTTTTGGATCTGATTTGTGAGAAGATGATGAGATCGATCAAAAACATCAATTGCACTTCGGATAGACCATTCAATTTAGAGTATAACATCAGCATTATGGAGCCCTGCCATGAATTAATAATTTTTTTGTATTCACTTTACTAAACAGCAGCCCAAAATTTTCATGTTTTGGTAAAAATTTGAACATTTTTGCTGTGCGCTTGAGTTTGAAATTTATGTTTCTAAAAGTTTTTGCAAAATAGGTACTGAAATGTTTTCTATGTCAAAATGATGGACATATATGGGAGAATTTACACGAAAAAATTTCCAATGCCTGCGTTTGGCTGAAGGGGGAGGAGTCATCAACTACTGGCAAGTAGCCTTAGGTTGATTTGGAATTTTTTCCAGAGGCAAGTGATTTAGGTGTGGAGGGGGGGGGGTTAACAACATAAGGGATTGATGAAGTATACATTGGAGTGTAATATATGTACGTATTTTTTTGGATTTTTATATCATTACATACGACTTGGTTCACAAAAATATAAAATAATTTCCTCCTATCAACTACTGGCAAATTACCTTAATTGATTCTTTGCATTATTCACCATTATCAATTCATTTTACTTTTGGGTACAACAATTTTCAGAGTAGGTCCAGGTTCGATAGACCAGCCAGTATCCTAATAAGGTAGACACCATTGAGATTAATTTATTATTAAAAACTCTCAGCTCACCATTATTTTCTGCATCAAGTTCAACAGAAGTCACAGTATCGCAAATTGAAGAGCAAATTACAAACAAGAAGAATACTATGAAAAATGAACTAAAAAAAAAAAGAAAACAGTTCACTTGTATTTGGATTAAGTATTTTGAAAGAAGAAAAGATGTATTTGAAACCTTACCTGACGACATAGTATCCTCGAGGATATTCGAAATTTGTTTTCCTTGTATTACAAAATATTGAATTGACATCGACAGTTAAATTAATTCCATCAGCATTAAATATTGGATACAATGTACTGTTAAGAGATATCTTCAAATCCATTGCTGTACAAGATGATGGCACACATACGGCAAATTTCAAATATTGTCTGTTCACTCGAGCCCGATTCTTTCGATACTTAGACACATAATAAACAAACATAATAATACATGAAATAAATCCTCAAGCACCTGTTACCATTACTAAATCATTCATTCTTGATATGTGACATGAGTTTCAGTATTTATATTTACCATCATTAAAGCATCCCATGCTGAAATCCTTGTATCAAATTCCAAAACACTTTGAGTACTCTGTGAGGCATATGAATAATCGTACATGGCCTCAGCCAGGCAGTATTTCCCATCAATATCATACGATGAAATTGACAAACATTCGTCATAATTTCCCATAAAATCGACTGTGCCAGAAATTATTCCATTTGTTGGCCATTCTGATGAATCCATCACTGGAAATCATCACAAATAATGAACAAGTTTTATGGTTCAATTTCTCTCTCCACCTTTTCTACAAATTATGTACATGACTGAATTTTGACTCGAGGTCATCCCTCTCTTTACTAATCTTGGTCTAATGGCCAAATTTGAAATGTACTGTAGATAAAATTTGCACTCTAAGTCGATAGACAGTAGAGTAAGCATATAATTTACTTTTCAGATACCTGAATTTATTTACTGTGATAATTTTCAACCACACATCACATAATAATGTGTACATTTTATGTTTATGAATTGATTAGTTTATATTACGCAATTTCCTACCTCATTAAAATTATTCTCACCATTGGAACGGTATTTACCAACGAAAATGTAAGTCAACTTGTTCCTTATTTTTTCATATACTAGATATATTTGTTGTCCTGTTGTTATGCTAATTAACGGAAATGTTGCATTTACTCGAGATAGGACTACATGAAATGGTGATCCACGAAATAAAGTGAACATAGGTATTAATGAAAATGACAAGTAAGTACAAGTTGTTTTGGTTATGAAATAAAATGCAATTATGCAAATAGAAATCCGTCATGTATGAAATGAACACCAAAAAAGAATACTTTCGACTTTTTTTTTTTTTTTGATACGAGTGTATAAAACCTTGACCACTTGTAGAATCATTTTTACCTATACAGACATAATAGAGATTATAAAAATGAATTAAAAAACCTGTATTGTATATAATAGCCAAAATAATGCATTAAATTTTTTAAGATTGGAATACATCGCTATGAACTGAAAAAAAATTAACCTTGTTAGCAATTCGTTTTGTTTCGTTATACGATGTTAAAACTACTTCGTTGATAGGTAATGAAAAAATAGTGATCTATTGATAAAACTTCAATGTTCAAATAAATAGGGAATTATAGTACTGTTTCGGAAAGATGAAGGAAGTGACAACCTGGCCTTGGGTATTTCTGTTTTGCTCAAACCTTTTAGTCAAAGCAGTCGTCGTCGTATTGAGCCTGTGAAAACGGAGTTGCTTCTTGTGCTGTTCGTGCAATTATAATTTTTTTACTGAACAGCTCAAATTTGTCGGCTCTTTTGAGATAAATTGAAACCTAAGATTAATTTGTTTGTGCGGTGGTACGAAAAATTGGAGAAGCTTTGAAAATGATAGTGGAAAATTTTGACGACTCATAGCTGAATATTTGAGATGAAAAATTAACGTTTTATAATAATCAGAAAGGTTTAAAAATCCCATTTTAAAATTTGAAAAATTACCATAAAGAGTTTTTTGTTATGATTTTTTCACCATTCAATTTTCAAAGCGAAAACTCAATACTCTTGGAGGGAAGAAGGGGGTGGCACAACGATACTTCTTGGTAAAAGTTTTAAGAAATGGAAAAAATGAAGTGACATATCATTTTTTGCTAATTTGAGAATACTGAGTTTGAATATTGTATTAATTTGTTGATCTAATCTCACTAAATACTTCTAACAATACACTCAATATAGGCAAATTCCAAAAGAAAAAAAAAATGTAAAACTGAAGTGCACTGTCGATTCTTGATACTTGAAATCTTTTAAATATTCATTTTTGAGTATATTTCTAACCTTGACAAAAATTTTTTAAACATAAGAAACAGTAAAAGGAACAAGAGACTTTTTAAATTTTCTATTAAATTTTTAACCCGATTTTCTATGTGATATTGTCAATGAAAACCAAACTTATACAGACTATCGACTCATGGCAGATGAAGAGGGGAGTATCAGCGAAATCTGGTTTGGGATAAGACCATTGAGCAGTGGTGTGGCGTCCTTGTAAGCAATGTAAGAAATGCTTACACTTTAAAAATCAAGAAAAAAATTACTGCTGATATTTATTAATCCAAAAATTTAAAACGGACTGTAAATGGAGATGAAATCTGGAAAAAATAAAAAAATTGCTGCTGATATTGATAAATTTAAAAATTTAAAACAAGACTGTAAAAGGCTGCAAATATAATTATACTTCGTTTGTTCATTTTATTCGTGTACTAAACAATAGACGTTTTGCTTTCAACATGGGATAACGAGCATTACCCCTACTATTTTATCTTGTAGAATGGTAGGTCCTGGCGGGTGTTGGAGGGAACAAGAGTGGGAATGCGCGAAGTGGGGGAAACACGTTTCTAAACATTTGTCAAATTGCTTACATTTATACCAATAAACAGTTCAACACTACGCTAACATAAGTTTGATCAATAGAACAACCAATTTTTATATTATTTTTTATACTTTTAAGGAAATCCTGAACACATTCTTGAAATAAATCATGCTTATTGATTTTGGTACTTCAGTTAATAATATATAATATTTAATTAAATTTGAACAAAAGTGAGATTGATTTTGTAAGTTCTGGTGAGCAGTGAATACAGGTTTGTGTAAGCATTCGTCGAATTGCTTATGTACTGATAAATGGTTCAACACTACCCTAAAATTGAGCTAAAATTTAAATTAAAGAAGTTTCAATACTTTTATTGCTTAAACTTAATTTTATCTCACACCACCCCACAGCCATTGAGGCCATTTTTGAGCATATCAGATACTTATTCCATTTTATTTTTATTTTCATTTTTCATCCCCAAAATTAAAAATCATTGCTCAGCTTTACCCTGAAAAATTGGTCAAATTTGGGTAATAGTCTTAGATTGGCAGCAGAATTTGATATATTTGAGCGGAGATGACCTTAGGTTAAAATTCAGTTTTGCAAAAATTTTGGAGAGGAGGTGCTAAGGGGTCATAATGGAAAAATTTCTCCTTTTTAAACTCATTGCTGGAGAATCAAAAGTTGTACAGCATATTCAAAAATCAGCCTCCCAAGTTAATTAGGAGTGGAGATATGTGGAAGGTTTCTTCTTTCTGAGCTTGAAAAAAATCTGCCCTATGCATATCTCCCTTCCAAATTGAGCTAGAAAGGTTGAAATTTGGTATGTGGTTCTAGATATTCATTTTGGAATTTTCAACTTTTAAGCCCCCTAGCATCCCGTCACAGTCTTCAGAAAGTGGCTTTGGTCGGTTTTTCTTATTTTTTGAGTTTGTCCCACGCGTATCTCCCCTTCAAATTGAGCTAGAAAGTTGAAATTCAGTATACTGTAAAGTGAGTAGTTGTGTTAAATGTACCTTTTTTGGGGATTTAGATATTCATTCCAGTATTCACTGGCGCTGCAGCCTCTACTGAAAAAAAAAACATTCCAGTGGGCACTCTTTTTTGTTCCATAAATGGTCAATTTGTTTATCTCCTTTAGTTTAGGAAAATCAAGCTTAAAACGAAAAGAATTGTTTTGATTTTTAGCCAGATGTTCTATGTCATATTGTCAATGAAAATCAAGCTATTACAGTCTATCAACCAATGGTGGATGAGGGGGAAATATCAACAAAATCCGTTTTGGGGTCTTAGAAGACCATAAAGTCGATTCAAGGTCCGAGGATCCTAGAATGAATTTACATAGAAGTGAAGTCTTAAAAAAAGAAATTTTGCATTTGATAACGTATCATTGAATCTTTTCTAGGGTCAGTGGTTTGCGATATAATTGAAGTATTTGCATTTTCAAATTGACATGAAAATCGATTACAAAGATGATTAAATTACAAATTTCTTAACAAGCTTGAAGATACAAAAATTTGTATTATATCGTGAATTGCTGACCTTTGAAAAAATTGAATGCATGTTATTGAAGGAAAATTTTATTCTTTATAAATTTGCTTCCATGTAAATTCTTCCTAGGATGCACCGTTCTTTGATAAATTGACTATCAATAATTTCTTCTCATAATATACATATCAAAACTTTACGTTGGTGGTACTTACTTTTAACTGCCCATAAAGACTGATTCCTTAGATGCAGTTTATATAAATCGAAATCCATCTTGCATTTTATATCTACATCGGAGTCCATACGAAATTTCATCTGTGCTTCTTTGAATAACTGTGTAATCCATTTTCTTTGGCTAAACACTTCCTCAGTGTTTTGACAATTTTCGATATCAAAGCGATTGCATATTACCGCGTTTTCGAGAACAATTTTGGTATTATTTTCATAGGCTATCGCGCGATTGAACAAAATAACAATAACGAAATAAGCTGCAACCAGAACCACTCGACAATCCATTTTTAATCGTAGATGAATACTTTAATTAGCTACTTCATTGTTATATTATATTTAATTCGGTCAAATACAGAAGGTCTTTTTAAAACATGGAAAATAAACGGTAAGTAAGCAGGCAAGTTTGTGGATTTGAAATATCATGCATTGATGCGTACCTACGCGTGTCTTCAAGCAAGCAAATAGTTGTCTCCGTGTTCAAACCAGCATAAACACACATTAATAAAAATTCTCGTAACCTTGAAATATATTTGTAATCGTTATTAAAGCAGAAATGCTAAAATAGTAATTTCAAAGAAGTCGTACTTAGCTTGATTTTATTTCAAATTATTACAATATCACAATGTACATTTTTTTCATTTTACTTCATTTATTTATTTATTTTTTTTGTTAGGAATCGTCTATGAAAAAAATTCTCGGTGAATCATACTTCAAAACTCTAGGTGAGTGAAATATCCAAATGGTTAATACGATATTTTCAGCAGATTTACTCTTCCTTATCCTCATGATTCATTTCATTTACTTTCATCCTGCTATTCCTATCTTCGATAAATTTTCTCGTTTCAAAATCTCTGCAAATTCTAAAACAAAAAAAAAAGAAAAAAAAATTAGTTTTACTCTATATTTAGTGGATGAAATGGTTGAAATGCCTATATTTACTGTGATTTATATTACTTTCGTAGTCTTATCTTAATTAACGTTTTTATATTTAAAATGGGAGCTTCAACAAATATATGCAAAATGGATCCTATAAGGTAACACCATATTGCGTCGCCCATAAACCACCATACCTGAAAAAAAAAAATTGACAAAATACGAAAGTGAAAGGTCCATGAATTCTTGAGTTTATCTGAGTAATTAAGTTATTTTCTTTAAAATTGAAGTTTAAAAGCTTAATTTGTGCGAGTGCTTGAGATACACAGCAAATACCATACATGAAGACAGGTAAATTTTGGGGCAGGGAGGAACTTAGACCCTCTATTTTCATTTCTAAAAGTTACATTCTAATATTGATGTAAGCACATAGTATATGACCTTAACGAAGCGAGGATGAAAATTTGCGAAATACCATACGTGAAAGGTTCAAATATTCAGGGTATTTTTGACCTCCAAGAATGACATTTCACTATTTTTGGTCACACAATGTATCATTTGTTAAATTTTCTAAAAAACATTTGAGAGGTCAACTCCACATTTGGGATTACTTCAGCCTCCCGAGCCCCACAGTGAGACTGGAAAGTATTTAGCATGCCAAAATTCTAAAATTTTGTAATCGGGGATTTTTCAACATGCTGAATCCAATTTTGATAGAATTTTAGCTCTGAGCTCATTTGGTATGAGAGGAAGAAGGGCAAAATGTGAAATTTCTCAAATTTATCGTGTTTCGTGTAAAAATAGGGACTTTTTAAAGTGCTAAATCCAATTTTGATAGAATTTTTTCTCCAAGGCCCAAGGGGGGGGGGAGTATGTGAAATTTTACCAATTTATTTCTATTTCTCAGAACTTGAACTATCAAATGTTTACTTAAAATTTCTTTATTACGCTGCAGGATATAACAACTGTCAACTTCTGAGGGGTGATTACTGAAATGTTTTTTTAGAAAGTCAAAAAAATATCTTATTGCCTGAGCGAAGCTATGATCAAAATTTTGCAAAATTTTTGACACACTTCTAAGCTTTAAATGCTAAATTTCACTATTTTTCGCAGGTAAAAATGAATTCTCACGTAAAAATAACTGCTCGGAGGGTGGAATATTCACACCACTGTTACACTGTTATTTTGGAAAAAAAAATACAAATTACAAAATTAATGTTTACTTAACAGATATTTTTGTATAAAAAATAGTAATTATCAATCCATTTTTCGCCCCAAATTCAAATAATTTTTAATTTTCGACATTTTCCCAGCACAACGAATTACTGAGACAATTTGGAAACAGTGTCTTTAACCGTGGAAAATTTGAAACAAAATTCCCCACTTCTTGCATTAATGCCTAATTCCTATAAATATGATTACAGAATAAGATATCCCCATCATTTTGAGATCACAGCGCAATTTCGTATGCGGCAATTAAGATAGGTAACACTGGAGAAAGTAAAATAACTATTTTCATCAATTGACTACGACTTCCCCCTCCTCCTCGCTCAACCAAAGCCCAAGCCTCAACACGTATCCGTTCCATATCCAGAATAAATTTGCTGCTATCTATAGGGAAATGTGTGTAAGTACTCACTTATTTCGTAATTTTTGGATACAATACGTTTAGCCTTATGGAAAATCTTTCAATAAAAATACATATTATGTAAAAAATAGGACCGAAGCGAAGAGGGGTATTGCGGAGGTGAGTGCTTCCCCCCCCCCCCATGTGGAAAAGATACGAATTTTTGAGAAATTCTGTATTCGGAAAATTGTAAAGAATATTAAAACACGAAATCCAATAGTTTTTGGATGAAAATAAAGCAATCGATGTACTGAAGGCCGTAGCGAAGTGGGTGTGGAGGGAGGAAGGTAAGTGGACCACCCTTCCGGAAATAGCTACAGGTTATTTGAAAAAATTTCAAGCTATTCGAAAAAATTTGAAAATTTGGAAATTTGGTGTTTGATAAATTTCAAGTAATATTGAGAAAGATGTGTTAAAATAAAAATTTTCAAGTTTTCTGTTCGAAATTTTCTAAAAAATTTCCCTCGCTCTGCTCGGGCTACATTTCTTATCAATATTTTAAAGAACAAATTTCGCATTAAATTTATATCTCTCGGAAGGCAAATGTGATCATTGAACTTGATATACTTGTGAAAACTGAATACCTTAATTTTTTTACATAAAACCTAGAGATATACTCTTTTTAATATTTCAAAAATCCTATTTTTTCAAAATTTCGCCCTCGTTTCGCTCAGACATGTGCACGAGTTTAATCTATTTACACTATTCACTTTATTATATCACAAGAAGACAATTTACCAACCTCCTACTCTAGTAAACACTCCTAGCTATTTCAATTTGTTTGTTTTTTCAAATGTTGGGGAAAAAATCGCAGAAAATTGAAGATTTAGTCGGAAAAATGAGCATATTCATTCGGAAAAATAAGTTTGTTCACCACCCTCCCCAAAAAAAGGTTGTTCGCTCCGGCCCCGGTAATAACTCTATTCGAATTTCATCTAACTCTGATTACCTACTAAGTAACTTACTACATTTAATAGGCTAGGAATTGCCATCGGTTCTTTTTGAGATGATGAATGATACAGTTGAATAATTGTATTTATTAGAAAAACTGAATACGTTAATCGTCCAAATGGTATCCATATTTTCCATTCGAATAATTTGGTGAATATTCCTTTAAAAAAATTATACATTATCATGCCAATTTATACAAATACATCTTTTTTTCTAATAACAATAGTTTTTTTTCGCATTGAATCCGTTCACCGACCTAATCCTGATGTGAAGTAAATGCATATAAGGACAGCATAGAAGAACAATGATATAACACGACTCGAAGCAGCGTAAAGAGCATTTTCAAATCGACTGTATTGCCTGTCAAACTTGTAAAATGATCTCCCATACCACTGATTCGTTTCACTAATCGCAATGGAAACCAACAAAAACACATACATTTGTGTCTGAGCTCAAAAAAAAAGAGAAAAAGAAAAAATAATGAAGAAAGAAGGTCAGACATCTGTTTGGTAGTGATAATTTTCCAATTCCAGGAATACACCGTGTAACTTACGTTGGTAAATTTAAATTCTCTTTTTTTTAGCAATTTCACTAAATAGGCAATCAAAAATCCCATTAGATAAGGTCCACATCTTGCATAAGTTGCATCATAGAATTCAGCAAATTCTTTATCGAGCCTTAGATCTTTCATGTTCCTAAAAATTAAAAGTGAGTGAAAAAAAACAATAGCAGGAATAAAATTGAAAGCATTATCTATTTATGCTTTCAAGTATCGACTTACTCAACATAGAATGTCGTAAGACCATGAAAATTGTTTACATAGGCGACAGCAAATGTTATGAAAATCGAGGTTATGAATACAAATATGGTCATGTAAATACCCATTTGTCTATTTTTAGAGAAAATGCAGAGCAATATTCCTCCAATGATGGCTAACTGAATATCTACTGATAAGTACCAACTGGAAATTAGGCACTACAAACGAATAGAAAATGGTTATGTTTGCTCTAAGATTCTTAGAACATACATCTAAGATGATTTAAGCACTGTAAAGGAATCATTTTCAAGATGGCTTTTTAATTACTTGTTGGTCAGTTTTGACGATGTTGTTTACGGCGAATAAAATGGCCCATAAGCTTTCTTTGCATTTGTTGGCTTCACTCATTACTTTATATTTCCATATAGGGCCTTCTCCAGTATATGGCATTATGTAAATAATGTATAACATTAATACAATGAATACTGGAATTGTTCTATCATCAACAAACAAAAAATTAATGGGTAAAATTTAATGAATCTCGCTAGTATTAAACAAATGCCGCAAACGACATATATAGGATCTTTATCGAATCTCTGTCTTAAATTCCAGTTCTCCAACTAAATTAGAGAGTAGATAAGTGAGAAACCAGACATAAGAACAACAAAAACTATCTAAAAATTCACCATCTCTAGATTGCAAGCAATTGTAAAGGTAGAGGGAGTCCTATTGAAAAAATAAACTTTTTTTTCAAAACCAAATATGAGAAAACTTCCACGTCTCCTTTCCTGATTGCGATAAGAAATTGATTTTTGGATATGTCTAATGAAATTTGATCCTGTATCGGGCGTATTCATGAATAATTTAAAAAATTGTTGACTCTTGACACCCTTTCTAGCTGAATCTTGGTCATGGCTTAATTTTGGCTCGAGGCCATCCCCACTCATATAGATTTAATCCGTCTTCAATCTACGTCTACTGATCGAATTTCAACAATTTTAGTTGAAATTGAGTCGAGTGAATGATTTTAGTCTTCGAGTAGGGAGGGCGAAGAGAAATTAAATAATGAAATGGAAATATCTGACGTTGACGTTTCTAAAATTAATTTCAATGGTCTTTGAGGAACTCAAAATGGAATTTGTTGGTATTGCATTTTGGATTTGCTGTACCTACATAAGTCGATAGTTCATAATAACTATGAAATGGGTTTGCTTTTCGTATTTCAAAATTAATCTAATGATATTTCTTCACCTTATCCATCTTAATAAAATACTGGATAACATAATGAACAAACTCCCATCCTTTGACATCGATGGAAACTCCAAATACAATGTAAGAAAGCCACTAATCAACAGAAATATATCCACGATACTATTTACATGTGTAAGTTCTAACATAGGTCCGGTGTAATACTAAAAAAAAAAAAATACACAAAATGGGTATACGTAAGTAATTGTAGATGACATAATATTTTCTAGGCGATATTGGAAATTATTCTACTAACCGATAAATATTTATACTTACTCGTTCTGCAACCACAGCATTAGACATAGGATAACCAATCGTATAGATGCAACGATGACCATAAGTGATGAACATTATATTCAGAATTTTCAGAAAATGTAAAGCTGCGTGGTCCTTCGAATCTAATTTTTTTAATTTTTTAAAATTTCTTGTTATGGAAAAGATTTTGGATACGTTTTTGATTAGTCCACCATTCGGTTCACTGATACCTACATTTTGAACAAACAATGCATGTTGATCTTACAATAGTTACTAAAATGTATAGAATTCTAATGATGCATTTATAAGCACTTTATGTCTGTTCTGACTCACTATTATGTTTCATTTCCACTTCAGTAGAAGTGGCAGTATCATAGAGAGAAGAGCAAATTACAAATGAGAAGAATAACACGAAGAGTGACCTGAGAAAAAAGAAACATCATGCTTAGCTATCTACCTACAAATTTGGTACGGTTTCTATTTAATTTTAAAAACTGAAAAATTTACCCGACAATATAGTATTCTCGAGGATGGAAATTATCGCGTTTAGTTCTACAATGAATGGATTTCACATCAACTGTTATATCTATTCCATTAGTTTTGAAAATTGGATTCAAAGCTTTGTGAAGAGAACGCTTCAAATCGAACGATCTGCAAGATGATGGTATACAAATTGCAAATTTCAAGTTTTTTCTGTTCACTCGAGCTGGATTCTTTCCGTACTAATTAAAAACAAGCAACATAAATTGGTAATTAGATACTTTAATGGGCATTACATCCAGCTACTTACCAAGTTTTTTTTTTTTTAATTTCAAAAAGAAAAATGATTGATAAAAATTTAAAATGACCAAGTTTACCATCGTTATGACATCCCATGCTGAAATAGATTCATCAGGTTCTGACACAATTTTATTTTGAAGCATGTCAGGATAATCGTACATAGCCTCAGCTAGGCAATATTTCCCCTCAATATTATTTGATGAAATCGACAAGCATTCGTCATAACTTCCCATAAAGTCCACCGAGCCAGAAATTATTCCAAAAATAGGCCACTCCGATGAATCCATCACTGGGAAAATATCCACAAATTTCATTGGTGTAATTTAAATAGAATCCTATGAAGGGAATGATCGAACTAAAAATATAATCCAACTATTTCAATTGATTGAAATTAACATATAGGCATGGAAGCACCAAGATGGAAATCAGCAGGTACATCAGTAAGTAAGGGGAAACGGAAATTTTTTGTCCAGAGTTACTCGAGGCTTCTCCGTTAGGAGTGCTTTTCACTACTTCCTGTTCAACATATTCACAATTCTATGGGCCAAAATCTCAAAAGTACCTAGATTCTTTTAGATTTCTGTCTAGCAAAAGAATGACTTCTGACCAGTGACCGTGAAACCAGGATTAGTGAATAGCGTATCTACAGGGAAAAACAAGTGGAATTCTGAACCGTAATCCCTTTACCCCCGGAACCGAGATGGGTCGTTTGTTTTTAAATTGAACGAAAATAATTTACTTTCGCGAACATTTCCATTAAAATAAACAAGATCACTGCTAAATGTGAACGTAAACTGAATCTTGTTTTTTTTTCTTTTTTAATGATCGTGATTGTATAAAGCAGAAGTAACTGACGTTTTAAAGTTATAAATAATTGATTCTCCGTTCAGATTAAATTGTTTTTTACCCTAGAAGAGAATGTAACTAAAGTTTATAAAAGTTTCACAGTCAGGGATGGGTCACACAGTTTTGAATTGAACGAAAATCGTTCTCGTTCATGAACTTTTGCCGCGAACCTAACTAAAAATAATCAGTATTAGTCTCATGGTTAAATATAAACGTAACTGAAGTTGTTTTTTTTTTTCAAATGAACGTGAACTGAACTGAACGAACAAAATTTTTAATACGAATGTGAACGAGAATTGAATGTATAGATTTTATTTTCTATATGAACGTAACGTGAACACATTCACAAACGACCCTACCCTCCGATTTGGAGCTGGAGATCTCTATATTAGTGTTTTAGTCCCGATTGTTGAAATGTATCTACTCCGATTAATGAATGTGATGTAAGTCATAATTTGTTAAAAGTATATCAAAAAAATAATAAGTCATGTAAATGTATAATATCATAAAGAGTACTTGATGTGTACGTTGATCAATTTCGTAGTTGAAAACTGAACCCTTTCAATTTTTGAATTCACGTTCATTTATCAAGATTCAATCATTCGATCCTTGTTTTAAAAATTTTTTATATTCACTTTCCATTTGATCAGTGAGTAGTTAGATGTACTTACTCTGTAGTAGATACAGTAAGTAGCTCAGTAAGTAGGGTAAGTAAGCGGATGAATAATAAGGTAGCTAGGTACTATTTATGGTCATAAACAAGCATCAGTAAATATACATTTGCATATTTTATGTAAATGAAATAAGTTACGGTTAGCAGTGAAATAAAAATAATTATACCTAATCAAAACCTGACTGCATTGTCAGTTTATTAAATTTTTTTAAACATTTTTTTTAATACATTATAAAAATTACCTTCAAGTAAGAAAACAAATCATTATCGTTCTTCTTCATTTCTTCCGCAAAAGTTATTTTATTCGAATTAGTTGAGATTACATTCTTTTGATATAATATTAAAGCCTCGCCTTCATTGAGTAATTTTTTTTTGATATTTAGGATAGAAAGTATTTAAAAAAAGAATAGAGTAGGTGGGTATAATTAATAAATTGAAGAAAGACTTCGAATAATTTTCTTAAAACATAGTTATGAAAATATTAAATATACTCGGGAATGCTATGTGTGTTAACGTAATAAATACACTCACTTTTAACTGCCCACAAGGATTGATTCCTCAGATGCGATTCGTACAAATCATAATCACTTTTGCATTTAACTTTCACATTGGAATCCATTTGAAATATCATTCGAGCCTCGTTGAACAGCTGGGAGATCCATTTTCTTTGAACGTACTGTGTGTCGATATTTTGTAAATTTTCAGTGCTAGTATCATTAGAAATCAAAGCATTTTCAATTTTAGTTTTGCTGTTGATCTCGAAGGCTGTAATATTAAATAAATTAACGATAACGAAATGCGTTATTGTCACCAGATGGTTCATTTTCAACCGGTTCAAAGAAGTATACTATCACAACATTAAATGCTCAAAGTATCTTCAATTTTTCAAAACTTGGTAACATTATAAAGTGAATTAGCGGCAAGAATTGTAGATTTAATACAATATCATGATATTAAAAAGAACACTTGAGAAGATGTTTGCGAGTAATGTTATGGTTAGCACTGACAAGTCAGTCACGGTATATTTTTTTAACAAGCGAGTATTTGAATAATTATTTTTCCAAAGTGCCTTGAAATTAATTTTCAGTAAAAGATTATGACGTAATAACAGTAACAATGTAATTATGTATTTGTTCAATCCATTTTCATTTTTTCGCATACAATAAGATTGTATTTTGTAGCTACATGTTGAAGGGTTCTTTTAAAAACTAACAACAAGCACTGGGCATGAGTTTTCCAAAGAGCAAATTCATTGCATTATGCATGCTCATTAAGTTATGATTGTGTAATATTATGTCCAACTAGTCGCTATCATTTTTTTAAAGATTCCTTCAATTTAAATTGTAAATTCAACTTTATTGGTTTTTGGAGGATTATCATATTAAATAACAAAATTATTATAATTTTAAATTTCTGACGCAGAAAAATATTAATTGTTTCAATTCATCAATTTTAATATTAATTTTTTCTTAATAATATTTCATTTTTCCAAAAAAATTCACAAATTAAAAGTTATAAATTTTTAGTCTAATGAAATGGTATGATGTAAAGCTGTTATTCGCTACTTTTTATTGATAAAATTTAAAAAAAAAATAAAAAATGTTAAACAATACTCTACAATTAACGCTCCTAGGGAGTCTTAGACGAACTTAATGTAAAAAGCGAATAACCAGTTCGACTATTTCTCACAAGATTTTCCATCTTATACATTATTTTGGCTTTTTGCCAATTATGCGCTCCTCATTGGCCCAACTTCCTATTGGCTCTCACTGTTGACACCATGCTCAATTGCCAAATACGTTTGGACATTGGACTGCCCGCAAAGTTGGATTTTGTATGAAGTGTGCTGAGCGCGATGTTGTTCTGGGTATCTCGAGTGGATTGTAATGCACTAATCAGGAGGGTATAATTTGACAAGGTGCCGTAATAATGTATAATATGGAAGTGCGTAAAACACACGTGAAACATATGTTCTTGCAAACTTTTATGTTCATTTCTTATCTCTATCTTGTGTTAATGAAATTTTCGGTGCGCATATTGGTAATTATTTCAAGATTGTAAACGTATTGATCGTGTAGTTAAGTAATTTTTATGGCCAGATCACGTGTAGCATAGTTTCTCCCTGTTGTGAGTATACCAAATTTTATTTTGTTAAATGTTTTCTCTTTAAGTATCAGCTTATCACCAGTTTAGGTTATACTTTTCTAAAGTATTCGTTCTATTCATTGTAGCCGGTTTCCATGGCTATTTTGCGAAGTTATACTGCATTTAAACACTGCCTGATTATTAATCGGCGATGAAGATTTACGTTTCGTGTCTAGTAATTGATTAGATAAATTCAAGTACAGTTTCAGTGTATCATATCGCTCTCGTTTTTATCATACTTTAACGCTTGTCGTTATCAGTTACATTCCAAGATTACCCTGAACTGAGTGATAAATATTCAACCTAAAATGTTTCCGTTTAGTTACTATGTACATTACGAAAGTATTTAAATTTGAGCTGAACAGAGAAGAGTTTACACTGTTTTGTATTGGCCGGAGGTTTTTCCATGTTGTATGCATATTCTCAACGTGATCCACAATTCACTTCTAAATTACTATCTTTAATCGAAAAAGTTATTCAACATCATGATTTGACCAGGTAGGTGGCAAAGCTGTGCTTGTTCCGTTTTCAGTTATGTGTTTGTAATTGATTTGCAGGTATCATATTTTCATGATTTAGAAAACTGGTACTTACGTTAAGTTAGTACTTACTAAATTGATGTCCTTAGTGCGAGTGCTGTTGTTTATTTTTTCTTTGTTTTATGATGTGATGTCCGTAATATTTCGACGTAGGTACATGAATTCATTTGAAATTCATCACAAATTACTTAGTAGGTAGGTAAGTAGGTAGGTATTTACCTAACGACCAAAAAGAATAATTCGGTTCTTCCAATTTCCCTCAACTTTTTTTGTGTTCCCTTCATTGATGCAGTGAAAAAATCACCGTCATTTCGATACTAACCCTTCAGGAGGGAGGGAGGGGGTTGTAATTTTGGAGCAATGGTGATTTTTCGTCAAACAGCTCAACTTTGAAGATTGATAATTCGAGAATGACTAGACTTAAAGTAAATCTATTTACGCAGTTTTATAGGTAATCCAAAAGATATTTGGAATCAATGGTCAAAATTGTAAAAACTCAGTTGTTTTTTTGAGATGAAGGCTCAACTTTTCATAATTAGTATAATGGTTGAAAAGTTACTATTTAAGAATCTGAAAAAATTACCATACAGAGGCCTTTTTGTGTTCATTTTAACAATTAATTTTCAAAATGGGATCTCAACACTCTTAGGAGACAGAGGGGTCCACAATTCTGGTCAAAAGTTTAAAAAAAATGGAAAAAATGAAGTTGTATAGGAGAGAGGTGGGCAAGTTGGCAATGTTTAGGTTTGATTTGCTGTAACTCGGGTTGTAATTATTTTTAAGGCCAGGTCAATAGCTTGGTTGATAGATTGAACCTTTACCTTTCATAAAATATGCTTGTTTATTAAAAAAATGAAACCTGTTCGTCAAAAAATTTTTTTACAAAAAAAGTCAAATTTGACATAGGTACGAGCAAGATGGTAAACTGATTTTGCATGTACAAAAATTAATTCTAAACTGCGAAATTGACATCTAAACCGCAAGAAAATGAAAAAGTTATAACAGTTACTATTACCTAATGACATAAGTCACATAGGTATTTGGCATTCCCCTCCCAATCCGAGCATTCTGCATGTGCCTACATCTTACACACTATACATTAGTACTAATCCTCTGTTTTACCGAATTCACCACAAACTAGACATTCATCTTCATTAAATTCGTCGTAGTCGCGTGAGTCAGCATAGACAACCTCTTTTTCAGATTCTTCAGACAAACTGGTTTCGATATGGTCATGTCGGTAGTTAGTTTTTGTACTAGCAGTGCAGGGAAGCAAGCGGTTCATAAAATAATGTGAAAAATTTGCACTAAAACCCTCAATTTTTATTATGATTTTTTCGAATTATTCAAAAATTTGTTCTCATGACACATCAATTGAATTGATGTTATTGGAGGGAAAAAGTTTGTTCTTTTCAATGCTGCTAACCCCATCTTTCTATCTCACTCACATGAAAAATTATGAGCATTTAGAGTCTCAAAAATAATGATGAGTTTTTTTTTTTTTTTTAGAAATTTCACTTCTCTTTTCTAGAATTTAAATGCTTATAATTTTTTATCAAAGTGAGATAGAGAGATGAAGTTTGCAGCATTACAAAGGACAAACTTTTTTCTTCCAATAACATCAACTTAATTAATGTGTCATGAGAACCAATTTTTGAATAATTCAACAAAAATCATGAAAATTGAGGGTTTTGGTCCATGTTTTTCTCATTACTTCACCGACTGCTCGCGTCTTCCCCATAATAACGTAGATAAAATTCTTTCTCTCCTCGAATAAATCCTAAATCTCTATTTATTTTGATTTTTGAGCTGCACTGGCTTGAAAAAATTATACGAAATTGGGGGAAAAAATTTTAAATCAGAATGGATCAGCTTCTAGAGCTCAGAGGATTAACTTGGTATTTGTTGCCTGGTCATGGACTGGAATTCCTCACTTCTACCCTGAAATGCCTGTATTTTTCAACATCATGTTCGGGGAAAGGTATTTATATTTTGGATTTACAACTTTTTAAAAAATTGGTAACCTTGGTTCTGTACGATGGATATAGGTTGGAAATTCTTGGCTATTATAAATCCTAAGGCTCGATCAATTTGTTTTTTCCTTTTGAAATTATTATCGCATGGAATAACTTCTCGCTTGGTGAAATCTAATAAAGCAGTTTGGGTACTTTTTTTAGATGAGCTATTTCCACCACATTTTTTGATTCACCGCTGTTTTCTTTCAATATTTTCCCCCTTAAGTGCCAGTGGATGCTTTCTCTGTATATGGTCACATGAAAGCTCATGCTATTCACAAAATACTGAAATACATTAATTTTTTAATTATGCGGCATATTTATATTACTTAAATTGTTATCAAGGTCACCTTTTTTTATAGTTGACCAAGAAATGTTCAAATTATTGTTATCAGCAATAAAAAACGAGTCAGTTTTCACAATTTTGATATATTCAGAGTAATGCCTCTGAATATCTTCATAAAAATAGGAAGAGGTATGTAAACCCGCCAACTCGATACCCCATAATGGACGTATCTTTGTCAATACATAAAACATATGCAATATAAAATATGCTCGTTTGAGAGATGTTCTACTATTTGCATCCCAACATATTAGGAATAAGAAAAAAAATAATTACAAAGAAATACTGAAATGTGTAGTTGACTATGTATTACATACAGTGGAAGAGGTAGCTTAAGGCAAACGATTATGATTGCATATGGAATGCGAATAAATATAAAAATAAATGAAAAATAAAGTAATTGAGAATAGAAACTATAGGTGTACTATATTTTGCAAGAAAACTGGAGAGGGAAGGGAGGGAAGGACTGCTACTGCAAATTCGCATAATATTATATGGTTTATGTGTAGACTACCTACACACATATACAGATGCATACACAGCAAAACAGCAAAGCTGTAAGTCTGGATACCTTGTAGATTATAACAAGATGGTAAATGTGCTGAGTAAGAGAGAAAGACGAACGTTTATTCGTGTAATACTTGACGAACATACCTTACCTAAGGTACATTGGTAGATAAGATAACGTAACAATAAAAACCAAACGAAGGCGGTCACAGTGAAGAGGGGGATGGTGGATGAAATAAAGACAATACGAGCGTATATTATACAAATGTGGGAGGTTTACGGTTTATTCTTTACGAGCAGCACTTATAGTTCGTTTGAGAATTAAACGCGCTCGGTAATGGCTTTAAATTTAAATTCGAAATACCATCTCGCATGCATGGAACCGACAGCATGTATAAGAATTTGTTGTGTAAGGATATGTTAATTGTGAAATTAAGCAAAATCTAAGGCGGTGTGAAATACATTTTGCCCATTTCGATCATGGTTTATTTCGTTTACTAAATGTATTCGTGACTTGCTTAAGTGTTCCCAGTTCTTGCACGGTGCTTAGTATAATTTTTACTAAACGTTAAATGGATCACATTCACATTATTTTTATTTGAAACTAGGACTTCAATATGTAGATGGTTGCACCGATGAACATTGAATTTGTAAATATCAACGAAGATGCGATGTTAAAAAAATTTTTAGAATAAAATTTAACGTATGTGCTTGTCGAAGTTTCACTTGTTCTACTAGGAAATGGAAAGAATACCACTTGCATCCAGTAGTTTTTCAATGCTCCCCAGACATAGGTGTTCGCAGGATGTCCTTATGAGTAGCCAAAAGAAAATTCTAAAAGAAGATTTACTAAAATTAATTGAAAAATGTAAACCCTTGAAAACGTTTGTGAGTAATGGGATGAGAAATGAGCTTCTTGGCATACTTTTAAGCTTCAAGCGTCGAATTCAACCATTTTTTCGAGTATAGATAAACTTCCTGATGAAATCCTCCTGAGTGATTTATTTTTATTTTACGTTGATCAATTACTTACATGTAAAATGCTATATTTATTCAAGTGTACCTAATGAAGCACCACCAAAAACAAAAGTACAAAAACTGTGTGATGTAAGTGCCATGGGCACACATTCTATTGCAAAAAGAATAAGATGAGCGCAAATTCCTTCTTAGCAATAAAGTTTAACAGGATTCTTTATCCCAAAATGAAATCCAACCTAATAGTACCAGATGAAATTTGAAACACTCTGTCTCCCAAAATTGAAAGAAGTCCAAGTTCATTTTTTTTTAGGGTTTCGACTCTTCAGTACTTATAGCTTCAAAAATATAGTTTTTTGGTCTGTTTTTCTTATTTTTCAAGCTTATTGCAAGAACCTGTTTGGTAAATAGCTGTAAATTTATCTAAAATATGAAAAAAGTTGTCAAAAATGCGGAAAATGGATTGAAAATCTCAAAAAAATGATGAATAATGTGGGAAAATATTTTCAGAATATTTGAAGACATTCGTTGAGGTGGAGGTTGAGGGTGGGTTGAGTAAACAGTGGAGGACATAGGTCAGGGTATAGGAGTGATTGGAGTGAGGAGTACGTTAGTAAGCAGTGTGAGCATATGTTAGGTTAGAGGATTGCGTTCAGTACCTGTGCTCCTGAAATTTTCCAAATATGCTATGTAGATGAACATCTCTGTGGAACTATGAACCAGTTTGGTTCTTGGTTCCATGGTGATGTGTTTACTATTACTATTGAACAAATTTCATTAAAACCTTTGTTTGCATCTGACTCACCTCAAAAATAACAAAACACATCTCTAGTAGAGCTTTCATAGCATGTCAAGTTGTAATAGGCGTACTTTCTAGGATAAAAAATAAAATTCATTTCCCATGCGGAGTACTTGAAGCATTTTCAAGATCGAATTGAACATATGACTGCAGATGGATCAGTTCTGGCTCTCTCTTGATCAGCAGTACATTGCTAATTTATAGCTTCTTTTTCAGAATCTTGGATGTTTTTCGCATTCATGTGAGCTTCAATTGTTGCATTTGGTAAAACTTCAAACCGGACACTAATTGAACACTCATCTTTTTTGTACAATGAATCCCTGTGTTATATTCTTCATGTAATACTTTCTTGAAATTATTGCTTTTCACGAAGGAATATTGATTTTTGATAAAATATTTTTTGTACTTCCAGTACACATTCGTCAGATTCTCAGAGCATTGAGGTAAATACTTTTTTTCCGCGGTATAATCTCAATTTTTTCATCGGGAACATCAACATAATTGCACAACAAACTCGATTGTAAAAAGCTCAAAAGTAACAAAAAAAAAAAAAAAAAAAAAAATAAAAAAAAAAAAAGTTTTTCTTTTTT
>FIZR01000737.1:0-123765 GCA_900060175.1 Ferrisia virgata | reverse complement strand
AATCTGAAGCGCAAATGCAGCGGATGATTGACCGAATAAACAGTGCTGGCCTAAAGTATGGGATGAAAATCAACACAGGTAAGACTAAAGTAGTGATGAAGTTTACAACAGGCAATGACAAAGAGGTACAAATAAAGATAGGAACGCAAGAAATTGAAAATGTAAACTCATTCAAGTATGTAGGAGCACTGATAAACAATGATAGAAGAGATCATAACGAAATAAAGTCACGAATTGGCATGGCAAAAAATGCGTTCAACAACCTGTACAAAGTGCTTGGTAATCGCACAATGAATCTTGGGCTCCAGAAAAAGATAATGCGATGCTTCTTGTCAAACATGGACCATGAGTATGGAGTGCGAGAAGAGAATATCTGCCTTGGAGATGTGGTGTTAACCGCCGTCCACTTGGAATATTACGGAAGGACTACGTTAGGAGCGGAGTAGTCCTAGAAAGAATTAGAGAAGAACGGAAAATACTACTGGATGACGTCAAAAATAGAAAACAGAAATACGTAGCGCAAAAAATTCTAGAAAATGGCATCTTCCTGCTAGCTGTACAGGAAAAAATGTAAGGAAAATCAACAAGAGGACGAAGAAGATCAGAACTGGTAACAACCAACTCACCAGTCAACTAACTGTGCAAGACCCTGAAAGAAACTATCAAGTGCGCAAGGAGCCGTCTAATATAGGCGTAGATGCACGCAACCCGACGTTACAGCAGCAATGAATCTCCAGATAGGTAGGCAGCTATCGTAACGCACATGTACAAGGTCTGGTGTACCACCCCCTCTTAATATTATCGTTCACTCTCGAAACACCCTGTACTCTACAACGAATCGTAAACTAAGTACAAACGGAACGTACCTACAATATTAATCAAATTTCGTATAGTTACGTAATATTACGTATCCCTTGAAAACGATACATTATTTCGAAATTCAAATTATGAAAGATCTGGAGTGATACGTCACAGCTCAACTTCCTCTGTTGTACATAAATTTGCTCTTTTCGTTCTACACCGAGCATTTATGCACACTTCGCCCGAGTATCGCGAAAATCTACCAGAATACCAAAGTGTCAAGTCTCAAACAACGAATGAATTTAAATAGCCATCTTCATTATCATCGTAATATTTGCGTATTTATAATAATACGACGAATAAAGCAGATATACTACATTTTGCGCCGGTTGTCACTATTGAAATATGTCGTGATGAATGTTGACATTGGCGTATTCGTGTGTATGTGCAGAAATCCAACATACCTATAGTACCAACTATCCTACTATACGATAAGCCACTACACTACAGTACAGAATGAAAGGCGTAAAAAATTTAATAATTCAAAATTTAGTTTCATTATTGTCGTTATTAATAGGTATGTATTTTACTTATATACCCGCCAATATTTACACAAGTTGTTGAGCAGTTCTTACAACGTACGATACGTTTCCGTAACAAAGAAAGGTCTAAATAAGGCGACAGCACGTGAATACACCATATTTTAAACGAATTAAAAATACATACTCAGGGTCATCGAGAGAAAGAGAGGACAGTTGGCATATCACGTATGTTGTCCCTCGGTCTCAGTGAGGTGTCCTCAAAAGCCAGACAAAAAAAAATTAAACTGAAAAATTGTCACATATACATATTAAATGCCTTGGATTTTGACCACTTTCTGTACAAAGTTTGACCCCCAATAAATCAAAGGAGGCGATGCCAGGGATCCTCAAAGTAGATAATTTTCGAGAAAAATTACATTTTTCTTGATTTTAGCTTACTTAACTCATCTCGAAAATTCGCACGATAAATCTAAAAAATGCGATTCGAGTTTCTACATATCCTTGACCCATTAGCAACTCGTACGGATACCACTTTTAGGGCTCAAAATCAGCTTCGAAAGTTCGCAGATTGCGAAAATTAAATTTTCAACATTGAAATTACGCGGACTGCGATGCTCCGATTTTGATGAAACTTAAATCGTTGGAAAGAACGTGTCAGAAACTTCACACACCCAAATTTTCCGCTTTCTATATTGATTTTTTGATTTATTACGAATTTTCAAAGATTTATTCGTAATTCATTTACAAAACGTTACTTTTACTGCATGTTCCCATGTTGCAATGATTTCCATATTTAGCATATTTGGGAGTCAGACAATAGAAAATCAAAGTGGAGAAGAATGAAACTGGTTAAGAGGCTCTGCCGACCATTACAGCATCCCTGATTCGCAAATATCCTAAATAATTATGGAAACCACTGCAGCATTTCCGGATTTTTATTATATAACCATATACACTGGACTTCTGGTACCATCTATCCTTCTGGATGAGGCACTTATACACTTCGAACTGAGAATTTGATTTCATATTCGTGTTCGAGAGGTTCGATTCACGCGAATACGGCCCCAATATCATGAACGTACCCGTGGTTCAAAAATGGGAGCGAGGGGGTGCTCCTACGGTTCAACAGGAGCCTTTACATGGATTTTTCTTATTGGCTACGATTTTCTACTCTTATAAGCTGCAATTATGCCGTATACGAAAATAATTGTTACAAAAGCAGATTTTTCCAGTATAGCTCTGTTTGAGCCTTCTTCTTGCGAGTTTTTTCAAATTTTGACCACGGTGCTTATGAAATAAAAATACGTGATAAAAGGGTCAAGTACACATCTAACAAGCATAGTTTTATAATTATACCAAACCAGTATCCTTATTAAAGAAAATTGGTAAAATTTTAAAATGTCTTTTTGGTGGTAAATTGTGGGAGGAAGGAGGGTGTTGATTTTTTCCGAGATGATTCTAGTATAAAACTACAACATACCAAAAAATTGCGCAAATCAATCACTTGGTGTTTTCAAAAAAAAAAAAAAAAATCATAAGTTTACAAATAAAGGGCCATGCCTTGAAAACCGGTGTTGTTGGAGCTCCAAAACTTGGTCAGGTATGTATCTCGATAGTATGCACACGCCATCAAAATACCATTTCAAAATTTCACCGGGGCAAATTCACTATGCTTATTTTAACAAACGAAAAAAAATTGTTTTTGAGAGTTGCAGAGGAGGCCATCACTCCAAAAAAGTTTTTTTTTAATATGGAAGGTGTAAAATACTTGAGAAAATTTTTTCGAGTTTCCAGCTCCAAAGTGGAGGCTTACAAGCCCCCTCAAAGTTTTCAAAGCCCATTTCAAGGGCCATACTAAAGGCCTGAAAAATCTGAAAAAATTCCACAACACTTCCTCTGAGTATCTTCATTTCTATACCAAATTAAAAAAAAAAATCGGTCAACATTCGCGAAGGAAAAAAAAATGTAAAAATCCCACCAAAGTGCATTAAAAAAAGTAAAAATCCCACCAAAGTGCATTTCTTACTGCGCTACCCCCCCCCCCCCCAGACGAGATAAAAATCGCGAACACGTTTAAAAATCATCTTTTACCTATGCCTAAATAGTCTCATGAAAATTTGAATTCTGAGAACCAAGGGCAAATCGCCCTCTTTACCTTGCCCAAGTCTTTCAGGGAGGATGTGTCTCTAAGCCCCAAAACGTATTTTCCTACGATTTTGTGTCGACACATATGGTATTGATACAAAATTTCAAAACTTTCTCGTTTCAATTGTTGCTTCGTAGTAATGTGAAAATTGCCGCTGTGCTTAAAATTGACTTTTTTGAATGAAATGCAATTTTTTTTATGCTGAAAGTGGATTAGAAAATCAGGAAAGGAGTATTTTTCGACTAATTCAGACACATTTTTCGTTCAAGACTCTCCTGTGCGCCCATGCTCATAACTATGCAATTATGTTCCTCAACCAAAATTTTAATGATGTAATCCGATATAAAATTTCACGCTGAACAACTTTACTTCCATTCATGTTTAGCATATTAGCTATTATTTCGGAGAAAAATGCATTTTTAAGTATTTTTTTTTAGTTTTCCAGAACAGTCCAACTTTCAAACAAAATTTAAAAAAACTTCTAAAAATTATACTCGTCAAAAGGCGTATTTTGGTGAAAAAAAAGTTCATGTACTACCCCTCTCCCCTCTTGAGTTTGCAGATGCAGCAATTCAAAGTTTCCTCTTGACAATTTCTCCCATTCACCCGTCCTCTGAATGGTGGAATATTTTGAAAAAATTCATGCCGATAGACCCCTCAAATACGCGCGAATACAGAGTTTTTACCCAAACAAATGTATTTTCGATATTATGAGCGAGGGGTAGGGGGTAGGGGGTAAGGTAGGATAAATTTTTGTGACCCTGGAATTTTTTTAGAGATTCCCAATGATGTTTTGTGAAAATTTCGAAACTCTGAGATCAAGGTCATTTCGTTTATTCTTATCTGGGAACACCCTTTTAGCAGATGAAATGCATTTTTCAATTTTTTACGAATTTTTAAACAATTGATTACCTAAGGGCCTGGCTATATCTACAACTTTTTTTTACATAAAATCATGGATTTCGATTTTTGGAATCGTACCACTTTATAAATAATAGTAAAAAATGTATTACCTTTTAGTTTATTTTTTTCTTGAAAATAATCAAACGTGCAAAATGGAGAATAACGAAAAAATGCAACATTTTGCTACGTTTTTTGTTATTTTTAATTTTCCAAGTTGATTATTTTCAAAAAAAAAAAAACGTAAACTAAAAGCTAATAAATTCTACATTATTATTTATAGAGCGGTACGATTACTAAAATTGAAATCCATGATTTCGTGTGAGAAAAAAATCGTTTTGTTTATTTTGATGCGGTGTGACGCAACTCAACACAGATGCAGCCAGCTCCCAAAGAGGAAAAATTTCAAATTTCGCCAAAATTTGAAAAATCAACTTCGCTAGCTGAAAATTTATATTTGCGGTTAATAGATATGCTCTTTTCGACTGTCTAGATTTCATCAAAATCGAAGTCTAACAGTACACGTACATTACTCTTGATAGCCTATTTTCCTTTTCACAAAAATGGATAGAAAATTTAATATAATAAAATTTAAAAAAATAATAAAATCACAAAAAATTATTTGCCAATCCAATATACGGTCGATACATGAAAAACCACCTACGTAGTATGTTTCACACGGTTCATACAGGAAAAATAAATTTTCCATTTGAATTAATGAAACTCAGCGCAATTAATAAGCAAGCAGCTATTGAAAAAAAAAATTAAAGAAACAAAAAACTTGAATAATAACTCTGCACTTGCATCTAAAAAAAAAAAAAAAAAAAAAAAAAAACACGAAATCATTTTACAATGAGCTTTCCTAGTCCCAAATGCCAAGTTTCAGGGTACATTTGCGTCACCGCAATAGCATGAAATACGATACTTACATAAGAATATGGTTTCAAAAAAATTTATTTTTCATTCTGTTACTTTAAACTTGGAAGTACGTTGTTGAATAACAATTAGAAAAATTCGCTATTTCCATTTAGCATCATCATAACTTTTCCGTATTCCTATTCATAAATTTACTCAAAGATAAAGTATATCCTAGCGACTCCAACTCTGGTCCGTGGTATTCGCATGTACTCACTCTCGTACCTATACATTTTCATAATTTTTTATAGTAAAAAGTACATTTGAAAATATTTTTTTCCGCGTACAGTTCTCGGGGAAATAAGTTTTTTTTTTTTTCTTTTCACTCGAGTAAGTACATAATACATACTACGACGTTGAAATTAGTACAACCGGGGTTTCTGCAATATTTCACTTTTATATCTGGCTTTTTTCATTATACTTAATACTTATACGAGTAAATTCTAGGCTGGAAAAATTTTTTCCATCTACATTCGTATACATCGTGCTAAGCTGAGCATTGTCACTTCGTTAATATTAAAATACTCCAAAACAGCCGCGTTGCAAACAACAGCTACGTACCAAAAATACGACCACCTCTGGCACCTTTGCCATAATTCAATCAACCAAAATGTTTCCATTCCCTTAGGGGGTTCGCCTATCGTAAATATTAGAAAAAAAGCGTCAACGCCACTTCTCCGCTAAAACAAACTGAAAGAAAAAAAAAATCGAAACGAACATGGCCTAGATAGTTTTCTCTCTCGTTTGCTATGATGTCGATTAATTTCACCCATGTTTTGTGGGTTACCCTTTTATGCGACCAAAATTTATTTCCTAATTATTCCAAACATTTATCCGGCTCGCCTCGGCGTCAACAACGTACCATGCAAATTTAACGAATTTTCTATCACAGGCGACACGACGACGTTATATCTGCGAATTATTACTATTTGCGAATATTTAAAAAAAAAAAATTATGCTAATAGACTTGTACGTTAATTTCGTCGAGAACATGCTGCTGGTTTTACAACACTACACAATAATGACTTTTTACTCCTCTGAAATTTCGTTAAAACGCTTAATAACCGTGGTAAAGTGCATCTAATTATGCAAATATGATACCTCAAAGCTCATAATTTACGAAAAAGTACTCTTAGTATAGGTAACTTCGGTTCTCTTTTTAATGGACATACGAAGTCTTTCTGATGTTCAACTTATGTACAATTTATTTGAACTGCGAATATGGTGTCTCTGGTAAAAAGCTTTCAAAGTTCTACGTACCGAGATGTTTTTTTTTTTTGCAGTGTTTGTTACGTCATATACAACTTTATGGCTATACGAGGGTATTAAAACTGCTCCGAGTATGGTATTTACGTTAAAACAGCAAAAAAAGAGCTTTTATTTTAACGGAAAGAGAATTACTTTGACGGTTACTGGTTAAAATTATCATTTGAAGTCGAATGATCTCCAAAATTTCGTCGAGGAAACGTAGGGAGGGGGCAGAGGAGCTGATTTATCGCGGACGAGTTTCCAGTTCTTTGAGAGGTGAACTAAAACTTATTCGATACAGCGTTTTAAAGCAATTTCATTTAAAGTGATTTTTGAAAAATTTCACACATTTTTCAACTTTACTGCGTTATTTAATGTCAAAAAAAAAACTGGTTTGAATTTTATGATGGTGAAAGAGAGACTTGTGTATACCATAGACCCTGGCTTATCTTGAACTTATATATGATAATAAGCGAGATATTCATCACAAAAAAAATTGTACGCTTTTGAGGCAATTTTTCGTATGATTTTCTATATCATACTGCCAAAGAAAAATCGTACCACTGCAGACTATTTATCTATGATGGATGTGTGGAGGAGCGGGGGTGGTCAACAAAATCCATTTTGAGATCGAACAAAAATATTTATTTTATTCAACCTCCCCCTCCCCCAGACTAAAATTACTTATTCGGTACCATACCGACCAAAATAGCTCAGGTATGGGGCGTATTAGGCCTAAATTGGCAACGAGTAAGGTGCATATGAATGGGGATGACGTAGGGTCAAAATTCAGTCCAACTTCCCGTTTCCTCATTCAACTAATAAGGGGGTAACATTTGACTTGTTGCGTTTTCGACTTCTCTGTACCATGGTAACCCTCCCTCCCCCCCAGCAGCCTTAGAGAGAAAGTTTCTAATTAGGCTATGTTCGGTTTTTGCAATTTTTTAACTATGCCCCAAGAATTAAAGATATACCCATTTTAAATTAAGCTAGATGATTAAAATAGAGCTAATTACTAAATTATTTTCTAAAAAAATGAATTATTATACCTTTAACAATGCCCAAAATAAGATATTAATTGAGGTCGAATTGTGAATCTGACGTCATTATCGTGATCAGGAAGTTCTATTCACGCGAAAATACCACCAACATCATCAACCTAGGTATTATCTCAAATTTTGGAAAAGGGAGTGCTCCTGAGCTCTCGAGTGAGCTCGCGAAAGTTCGATGGGACTTTCCTAATATTTTATATCGACACATATAGCAAATATGTAAAATTCCAAAACTCGCTCATTATGCAAATTGTCGCTGTACTTAAAATTGATGTTTTTACATAAAATTTCAATTTTTTCATTGGTTAAAATGGGTTGAAACAATCAGAAAATCAGTAATTTTCCACTAATTGGCACACGTTGAATACAAATCTGGTGTTTATTCGTTGCTCGAATGAATCATTTGTATTTTGACCCTTTACTCCTCCTCCTGCGCCCTTCTCGCACGCACGCACCCTTACCCACAGTTCTGCAATTATGTCCCTTAGCCATAATTTAAATGGTGTAGTCTGAAAAAAAAATTTACGCTGAACAATATTACTTCTATTCATTTTTTTCGTATCAGCCCTTATCTCTGAGAAAAACGCATTGTTCAACATTTTTAAAATTTTTAAAAACAGCTCCAATTTCCCCAAAAAAATTTAAAAATTAAAAAAAATCGTACCTACTCGTCAGAATACATACAATGATGAAAAAAATTTTATGCACCCCCTCCCCCTAAAGTCCACAGCTGCAGAAATTCAAATTTTTTTATTGTCAACTTCTCCTCATCTAAGGGATGAAAAATATTGGAAAAATTCACGTTGATAGTTTCATCATCAATCTAAACAAATAGATTTAAATCATAATTTTTTTCCAAAAGAAAAATTTTTTCGGTACTATGAGCGAAGGGGGTAGGGTGGAGGAAGTTTTTTGACCCTGCATTTTTTTTTAGAGATACCCAGCGTGAAAAATTTTGCGAAATGATATGAAATTAACGTGGTAAAAATGAGGTGTCTCTCTAACTCGACTTTTACCCCCTCTTTTCATTTTTGTTCTAAAATTTGAAAATTATTCACAAGAAAAACCAAGCATTTTTTTTTATTTTTGATTTTTTTGGCAATTAACGTGTCATATTTGGACCACATGAGAACTAAAAAAAAGTTTTCGTGATTTGCTTGCTAGTCGAGGGTTTCAAAATTAGGTTTAAAAGTGGAAAAAATCGAGTATTTTGAATTTTTTGAGGTAGAAAATCCCCCCCCCCCATACATTTATTCATCACGGCATTAGAAATTCAAAATAAATTATTCTTTTCATTTTTAAATAGGATTTTAAAATCCCTGAAAAGCAAAAAATTTGCGGATTTTTTTTTGTTTCATGCTGTCTGCTATGATCCCATTACACGTTATACTAGAAAAATCGAAAAAAATAAAAAAAATGGTTTTCGATTTTTTATGTAAATTTTTAAATTCAAAATCAAATGGGGGGAGGGGGTCAGGGTCAAGTTAGAGACCCCAGATGTTTATCACGTTCATTTGACGTTATTCCAAAACTTTTTTCAACACCCCCTCCCAACTATTGAGAGACAACCTAAAATTAAAACGCCTTAGGGAATTATCCTTTCTTTTTATAAATGTATTTTTTCAACTTTCAACAAATCTATTTTAAAATAAATGAAAAATGATCTGTTTTGAGTGTCCCTGAAAAAATTGGCCACGGAAATTTCTTTCAATGTTTTTCAAAAAAATCGTATAAAAATTCAAAAAGTGACATTTTTCAAAAAATTTTGAAAAGAACGATAACGTTGAAAACTAGTTACTAATTAGGTAGGTACCATTTTAGGCTCAAAAATAAATAAAAAATTACTGATTTTATTCAATTTTTGAAAATTTATGAACTCTGAGGCAGTATTTCAAGTTGAAAAAATTGAGTTGGATGGCTGAAATTCTCCCCGAAATTATTATAACCTCGCCGTTTGCAAATCCCTCCATCCCCCCACCCCCCAGTCAAAATTCAGCCTACAATACTGTCAACTTCAAAACATATCTTTTTTACTTGATAGATTTCAGTTCGTTTATGAGAGGGAAATGAAAAAAAAAATCCTTAATAGGATACATACTAAAAGGGTACTGCTAACTAAGTAAGCTACGTATCAACTTTGTAAAGAATATTAGGTACATAGTACTTACAACATTCTTAAATTCAATTAGCATCGTGAATATTTCTTAAACTGGATAAATCAGTATCACTCTTACTTGATACCTAGGTACCTAACTACCTGTTAGCAAGTCGAATACATAAAAATGTAACACAGCACATATCACGTAATAATCTTGCCACTAAATTTCTCCAATTTTTCAATACTTCTGAAGGGTCTTAACACAATAAATAAATTTACACGATAACAACTTTTCTACGAAAGTGGGTGTTATTTTTTTATTTTTTTTTTTTTTTTAGAAAAAATTACCAAAATATTTAGATTTTGATTGCGACGAATAGTAAAAAAAAAAAACGCATAATGGTCAAGTTAAAAAACCCCATTAAGCTGGTTCAGATTCGTATCGTACTTGGAAATTAATTTGTAATTTACATATCGCAGGATGCATTTCCTCTTGCGGATGCAAAATAATGCCAACATCGTGCCAGTGAAAGTGAATACCGTAAACAGCCGGAAATTTGCAACGTTGCTAAAAGCTGCTTTTCATTAGTGCGAGAGTAGGTATTGATTTAGAAAAGGCAAAGGCTGCGAAGACTTTTTTTTCTTTAAATTTTGCTTTGTTTTTATAAGATAGTACCTACATTTGCATATAATCCAGTTTAGTATCTCTATCTAGGTACATTCAATTAGCGAAACAATAATAACTTTATGAACAAGTAGTTATATAGGTAAGGTAAGGCACGTGCAATCGAGCTTATAGAATATAGATATTCTGGTTGCATATCGGACCTATACAATGATTTCAACGGCGTGACCTTTTTTTCTAATACGTACAAGGTACCTATATAAAATTCACTTCAAAACTTTTCAAATCTCTGTGTACGAATACTCTCGTTTACCTCTCACATGCAGGAGGTATATCTACCAAATAATTTATTCTGTTTCCGATTTCAACTCTTGTTTAAATCCATGTAAAAGGTTGCTTCGGTTACACGATTCTTATTTCACCAGTTGTAATATTTTATTCATAGTCTCATTAAGGGTACATTATGATTTGATGTTGCAACTACACACACATACACTACAGCCAATGAGAGAGGGTGGTAATCTTGAGATTACTCATCTCAAAGACATAGATAAATACCTACGTAGTTTCTACGTCTAAGTACTTTACTTCGTATAGCATTGTATATTTATTAAAGTTCACTCTTGATAATGTTCTCACGTACAAAAGTTTAACCATAAAATGTACCTACATGTACGTAGTTTTGGAAATAATTACACGTTGTACGGTTTCACGTTTCACTATTTGGATTAGCTACGTGAAATATTTCAAGATGCAATTTTAATCTTTTAAAAGATCACCAAACAGATAGTTAGATATAAATTTTAAATTAGATAGAAAATATTTCACATTTTACACTCCTCTCGAGTTGTCTGAAATGTTCAGCAACGATGAAAAGATAACCGAAATGAATTTGCAATTCGTACCGTACCTATTACTCCGAAGTAGAATCCTTAATATTTACTGTTACGATTTTTCAAAAAGTCAACCCTGATTGACTACGCTTCCACATCGTTTATAAGATAAATAAATCACGAAGTAAATCCTACAAAAAAAAACAACACCAACACGGCGTATTCCAATAAAATAACCATACGTTTTGGAAAAAAAAAAAAGAAACAAAACAAAATACGAGTACCTCTATTGGAGAGCTGAAAAAAAAATAACTTTACGGTTAAACAAATATTAGTAGGTATAATCTCGATTGAAGCTAAAGCATCGATTTTTGAAATTTCCTACGTGTATAAACCTGGTTAAATCTATACCAACATAAAAGCTACCTATTTGAAAAGTTATTCAACCTACGAATACTTTCTTCAAGGATGAACGTAGAAAATCAACTTCCGTGTTTGACCTTTACACTCGTTAAAAAAAAGATTTATTGCAACAAATCGTTTTTATCAAATTAGGTTGAAAATATTCGTTTTCAACACTACCGACATAGTGCTTTTTAATTATAAGCGTACACGAGTTTATTATACCTTCGTTCCCCCATCCCCGAAACTAGAGCATTTAGCATTAGACAACATCATTTTATGCTTGTGCTTAGTTTTAGAATGTACAAATAATATTCTCAAATTGACGAATGTTTGTTTAGCAAGGTGGAGGGGGGGGGGAATATCTACTTCAAAGAAATTTTTTAAATACTAAATAATTTTATACCGAGTGAAGTGCGTACAAAATGAATATTTACCCACCGAAAAGTTATTCCAAGTTTTTCTCTACTCATATTATAATCTGCATTTCAACGTAAACTTCATTAAAGATTTAATATAAAATAAAGACGAAAAGCGTGAAAGGGATAAAATTTCGAATAAGAATTTGTAATTATTTCATATAAATATTTCACTCTATACGTGATACACATTTCAAAATAAAATTCAACTTGATAAACTAGACGAGAAATTTATGTGTTTTAATATTTTAACTTTACGCATTTGAAATATTCAAAACTATTTCGAACGCAGAATTACGCTTTTAATTCAAAATTAATGAATTTTGTATACGCATCCGTAAGATATACGCAGCCTTTCTTCATTAATAATCTCATCACCGAGTAACTTAGTCCAAAACTCCAGATGCCTTAACTTGAACTTGACGAAAATCATCATGCAGACTTGAATTATTAAGATAAATGGTATTTTGCTAGCAATAGTTATGTTTTGAAAAGGAAAGCATGATTTAAATACTTCCATTCGTCATTGAAATAGTTACATAAATTAGCGTCGAAAACACAATGCCTACACTTCTTACGAATTATAAAAAATGGTCATCGTATGGTTTTTATTTCCGTTGTATGGATATTTAATATTGATAATTTAAAATTAAAAAAAAAAAAAAAAATGGAATAAAAACTTATTGTACATTATTAAATAAAGTTAGTGAACTGAAAATTCTCACCTCGGACATGTTACTTAAATAATTGGCAATTCTTTACAACATAATCCACTTAATAAAATACTGATAAGAAGAAATAATTCGGTAAATGCGACGAATAAATATTATTCCACAACGAAAACATTAAAACATGAAGAAAAAAAATCACTTTACACTGTTTTGTCTACAAAACAATTTGAAATTTTAGGAAGAAAAAATCGAAAAATGAAAATTACACGTCAATTAATGTTCATTTTTGTAAAATTTGCGATTTTTTTTATCAGTTGGCTTATAAATACGTAAACGAAAGCACGATTTTGCACGGCAACGCAACTTCAACAACTTACGCCGAACGGAAACCCTCGCAATGAAACCACCTTCCAATTGAAAGTACGCTGTTGGTCCGACGCATTCAAGGATGCAGAGTCGTCGCCGTGAATCGCAAACAGGCCGTCGTTCGGCGTTACGATTGCGAACGATATTTCGCACTTACAGTTGACAAAGTCCCTGTTGTTTTCTCATTTTCTTTAATAATCTAATGAATGAAATATACGAACGTTTTTGAATGAAAAATTTAACCGCAATTTTTCCAATGAAAAATAATTACAAGCATTCAAAGTTTCGATTAATAGAACGTGATTTTATGGTTAACGTTAAAATATGAATGTGACTGCGGATGATTTTTATCATTTTGTCAATTTTATGTGTCGAGTTGATGAGATAATGGAGTAATACATCAAAATGAAGTAACTTATTTTTCCTGCGTTTGAATTTTTACATTAATAAAAAGTAATGAGTAAATACGCCTCATATCTAACGTAAAAAAAAAAATGAACACGCATTATTGAATTTCAAACGATACTGCAAAACTTGAAGTGGAATCAACTTCTTACAATGAACATCATTATCGTTTTTTTTTTTCAAAACAAAAACAAAAAATATTACCAATTTTTAATGTTATTTTTACAATTTTTCAATTTATTACCATTTCCAAAAAGAAATAAAAACTCAGAAAGACGTTGAACTTTCTCTAAATGAGTTGACAGTTTACTTATATTCTGATTCCAAAGATTTCAATTTAAGAATAATTAGACGATATTATAACTAATGGATATTATTTCACTTTATTAAAAATGTTGACGAATTGTTAATCTAAGAATCTAAAGACTTTCCAAGTTTCTATTATCGGAATGGAACAGTACACAAAAAAAAAATAAGAAGCATTTTCAAAAAAAAATTACATCTTTTTTTTGTTTTTAAATCACTGAATTTAAATTTACCGGAAAAAATTAATTATAAAATTACAACTCACTAAATGCATAAATTTTTTATTTTAATTTGACATTCGATTTGAAAAAAAAAAAAAATTCTCATTCCTAGATTATTGTCAAACCTATACCTATCTAACATACTAGCGCCCCTAGACACATTTCTTGTAAACTAAAAATGCTATCACCCGTATCAACCACATAAACACAAACAATGAAGCAACAAAAAAAATAAAGAAAAAAACGTCGCAAAGGAAAACAACACAATTGAAGTTTGAACCGTGCACTCTTACTCAATTTTGAGAAACGTTCTTTTTGCGATGCATTAAATTTTAACTGTTTTTTTTTTATACTTATTTAATACCATTAAATATAATTTTCAAAATGGAAACAAGTAATCCTGCGGATAGTTGTAACGAGTCAGTATATGATACGATTGAAAATAATGAACCAGAAGACACCGAAATGATAGAAGTTGAACAAAGCACTACTACAAAAACGTCCAGCATTTTACAAAAAAAACAACCAGGTAATATTAGATATTATTTAAAAATTTCATACTTTCATTGGGTTAGATTTATTTACACATCACGAACACTGCAGATGTAGATATAAGCATTCCTACGGATAATTGCAACGACTCAGTAAATGATACGACTGAAAATTATGAACCAGAAGACACCGAAACAACAGGAGTTGAACAAAGCATCACTACAAAAACGTCGAACATGTCTCCAAAAAAACAACCAGGTAACATTACACATTATTTTAAAATTTCCATTCGTTCGTTCTGTTGGTTTACTTTATACATGATGTACACTGCAGATATGGAAACAATCAATCATACCGATAATTGCAACGAATCAGTAAATGATACGACTGAAAATAATGAACCAGAAGACACCGAAATAACAGATGTTAAACAAAGCATTACTACAAAAACGTCGAGCATTTCTCAGAAGAAACAACCAGGTAGTATTACACATTATTTTAAAATGTTTATGCATTCGTTCGGTTGGATTTCTTTACATGTAATGTACATTGCAGATCAATTATGTAGTTGCCCTTTACATTGTGATACAAAAATCAATAAAGAATGGAGAGAAAAGATTTATAAACAGTTCGGTGAATTGGGCGATCATTCTTTACAAAATCTATACATACAACGTCACATTAAAATTAAAAGTATTGCCAAACGCTTATGGGAAGACGAAATAATTGATAAAAAAATACAAAGAAGAGTAACTTGCAAATATTTAATTCCATTGACGGGATCGGTTAAAGAATCTTTTTCATGTAAGTAAACAGTGAGCATTTTATCCCATTAAAACATATTGTTGTATTTTTCGAATTGATAATATTATTTTCTCTTCAGATGCTAAAACATTGAATTATGATTCGGCCAGATTCGCTATCGATACGAATGGTTTAGATATTTCGACGAAACTTAATTCTACCCCCAATACTAGGAAAGAAAATGAAACAAGCACCGCCGAACCTCTTAAAGAACCGCCGGTTAGTGATATAGAAATGAAAGAAATACCACAATGTAACGGCGATACCAGTAATATGGAGCTAGATCAGACTACAGAAATCAAGATAACTGAAAACGGTTGGGGCTCAAAAGAAAATGGCAATCTGATCAATATGGAACAAGACTCGACTTCAGAGAATAAAAGTTCTGAAAATGGCTCTTCGACGAAAGAAAATGTCTCTGACGTAAATAGTCCGTCTAGTTTCAATGATAACGAAAGCATCAATACGGCCGACGAAAGTAACATTTCCGAAATCGAAAATTCGCAATGTTCCAATGTGAAATACGTCGATGTGTGTCAAAAAGCTTTTATGAATATGTACGGTATCACCGAGAAACGTATTAGGTGGCAAAGGGAAAAATTAATCTTGAAATCTCGATATTTGGCCGAAAAGGAAAAGAAAGAGTTGGAAGAAATGGATAGGACACTTTCATTAGCTCGCAGCTTAGGAGCAGGATGCCAGCCATTATTTGCGTTTTTGGAGAAATCTGAATACAAGCACTTATCGGAACAGCTGCTTATCGCTATCGAAGATGATGTGATGTTAGTGAACAACTTTTTTCGCAATCAATTGTGGAAACCAGAAGACATCATGAATAAATCGATGCATTTATCTACTACTTTAGATTCTTGTGAGACTGAATGTGATTAATCGTAAATTTAACGGGCTTTATAAAATGACTGGAGTTTTATTTCTCCGTCCACCTTTTTTGTATTCATTCCTCGAAGAATTACATGGATAATACTTTCCTCAATTGTGAGCAATATTCTTTAAATTCCTTTGTTTGTACTTTCTTTTTCATACATTTTTTTTATTTTTATAATATTTTATACTTTTTTAATAAAATAGTTTTTCATTTGATTCGGATGATATTTTCATTGATCGGTAATTATTCACTACCTGTAATTTCATATTGGCAGAGATCTTCAAAGAAAAAATGAAAATAATAAAGAAATTAGCAATAAGTAGAAGTACTGTAAAGTTGACATGTGTTTTTTGAAAACGAGAATTAAATGTTTTGATTCAACACATTAACAAAAATAAATCAATCAAGCTGCACAAGCATATCAAGATCAATAAATTAATGCTATAAAAAGCAGTTAAAAATGGGCGATTTTTTTATAATAAGTATAATGGTTACTACAAATCAGATAAAAGAATAATGAAAAAAAAAAAAAAAACAAAATCTGTTCCTAGATTTATAAACAAAAGTATTGAAATTTGAACTGGAAAACTGCAAAATACAAAATTTCGGAGAAGAGATTATCTCTTCAATTCTTTTTTATTTATTTCACCACGACATTACATGAAACAGGAGCGTTAATTTTTCTACCATTTTTTTAGAGTTGAATAATTGAAATTGAAGAAACATTTCAACTGATAAATAGGAAATACTACTTTCATCATAACTACCCATTAAGGGTAACTTCGAAATTTCAAACAATATTTTTCATTGAAAATTCTTTCGAAGTATATAATCAAACTTGAAAATCACGTTGTAAGAAGACTATATTCTCATAGCCGTAAACTGGTTTTAATTGATTTATATTTTTTTAAAAAGTCAGTAATAGAGAATATGCATGTACGTGACAGCAGTTGACCTTATTTACTTATTCACATTGTAATGGATATAAATGATGAAAAAATGGAATTTACTCACCCTTTCTAGTTTCTGGAAGTACATTCGCAAAAATGTAACAGGATTTTCGGGTTTGCTCACACATAACTGGACGATACAATCTTTTAATAATTGCTGAATATTATACTTGTGAACGTATTCTTCGCATTCACGAAAACTTTGTTCTTCGTCGAATGCTGAAGCCATCATATGGCAAAAAAAATTATGAAAGTTTTGAAAAACAGCGTAAAATATTGCTCAGAAAAGAATTGTACCCAGAATGTATATATGCAAAATGTTACCAAATTTCCGTAATAGAGCACCAAATTTACAAAAAAAAACTTTCAAGCCGAAAAATTAAATGACAAAAATAAATACTGACGATTCATTAATGCACAAACGAATTATCTACTAAGCACTAAATTGCAATTTCGTATTAATTATTAATTACAAATTAGCTTTTATAATTAAATTTCATATCGTTATCAGTAAGAATTGAAAAATCAACCAACCTAATTTTGCAAAACAACTGAATTATTGGTCAGTGATGTACGATAAAATAAAATTAATGTCATGAATTGCATTACTTTATTAAATTATGCATCGAATCATTTCACATTCGACTTGCTATTCGAAAAATTTTATGAAAAACCCAATTTATTTGTGAAAATGTTTCAAAGAATGGATTTTTAAATTCATCGTTCGGATTTTTATATTATCAAATAAATCGCTTACACCTCCGTTTTGACAATTTTGTTTTCAACTTGAACACATTGTGAAACACGGTTACCTATTTCCTTGTCCTATTAATTATCGAACGTTGATTGGGTACTCCGAAATGTTTCTATAAGCTAATTGGTTACCTATGTGTGCGTAGTATTATAGGAATTCCGGCAGGTTCGCTTCTTTTCAAAATATTTTCCCCTCGCACTTGAAAAAATCTGTTATTTGTTATCTCGCATCAATTTTTATTCTTGGTTTTTGCTCGCAAGTTGTTCTCGTTTTGCTAAATTGTGAGATGAATTTTGTCTGAAGCATAAAGCGTTCGCGATCATAAATTTACTCAGTGAATGCTGAATTATTAGATTACTTTTGAAATAATTCTGCATTCATGGCTGGATTTACGGAATCTTCTTTATCGAAGAAACTGGAAGATCTGAATCCTTCTCAGCAAAGTATTGAAACTTTATCATTATGGTTAATTCACCACCGAAAACATTATGGTACCATAGTTAAAACATGGATGAGAGAATTAATCGGCGGTAAGCTATTTAATAAATTAATTTAGTGTAATTTTATTTCAGCGTGTAAAAAGATCATGCAACGTCATACCGTATACCAATTATGAAAATCTATAGATTATTGACTATATTTACAGTTATCTATACTTTCATAATTATGTATAATATACTTTACTTGAAGAAAGATATTAGTAACGTTATATTTGATTTGATTTCAGCCGAAGAAAGCCGACAGTTAACATTGATGTATTTAGCTAACGACGTTATTCAAAATAGCAAAAAGAAAGGCCCTGAATATGGAAAACAGTTCGGCACTGTGTTGAAAAAAGCTTTCGAAATAATGGGTGGAGATTCTTGCAGCGAAAAAACTCGAAAAAGTTTGAATCGTCTTTTGAATATATGGGAAGAAAGAGGAGTTTATTCAAAAGAATTGATTGATGAGTTTAAAAATGCGCTAGGTAGTATATTTTTTCTTAAGTTCTCATTTAATTTTGCTATTTGTTTGCTTTTAGTCAATAAATTTTGTTATTATTATTAATTTTTTTTCGATCGACATGACGAAATGTATCTTTACGTACTTCTTTTCATCCTTATTTTCGATTCTCACATCAAAATAAGTTAGATGTGTTTGAATGATGAACGCATTCTCTCACTTTCATTACAATTTGAGTTTCTAACATTAGTTTTTTAATCTAATGCAGCATTGTATTTTATCTTTCGAACATTTTGAAAATTATTGTCTTTTTCTGTCCAAGGTTATGGTAAGAGAAAAAGTAAAAGCCGGGATATTTCACCGCCGAAAAAAAAGATCAAAGTTAAAGAAACGAAACCGAAACCAGTCAATATCGAAAAAGAACCGCAACAACAAACCTACATTAAAGAAGATAAAGATGGTTCGAAAGAATTACATGTAACTTTATCTCCCGCCACCGATGTAATCGATCCACCTGAGCCCGAAGAACTAATTAAAGCCTTAATGGTATAGCTTTTCATTCTATTGTTCTTAATCGTATTTAAGTTTCTGTTGTTGAGAAAAAATTATTTTACAATTGGTATTTGTTTTTCAGGATTTGGAAAACTCTGCTTCGAGCGATGCAACAGTTCGAGAAAAAATCGCCAATTTACCTCCGGAAGTTTCTGAAATAAATTTATTATCTAGATTGGAAGGTATGACTTTTAAATCTTCGGTTATTTCGTTTCATTTCGTTCGTTAGTAAATTACCATAATTCTAATTTATGAAAATTTACGTATGATTATAGACAGAAGAATGGCCGAAACATTGTTAAGGCAAGTGAACGAAGCAATAACGTTGCTGTCAGATTATAATTCAAGACTTGTAAATGAGATGAGTGAACGAAAGAAGGTCGCCAACTTGCTGAGGGATTTTATACAATCTCAGAGAGGTTTATTAATACAAGCTGAGAATAGATTACAAGTAAGGAAATATGATTAGAAATTACAATTTAATAGTCGTATAAAATGGTATTAACTGAGCTCGATCAATTGCAGGAATGCAAGGAAAAGTTTAAGAAAATATATCAAGTTCGAAATGAAGTCAAAAACAGGCTGCAAAATTTACCGGATTTGCAACAATTACCCAACGTTACTGGAGGACTTGCGCCTTTACCATCTGTTGGAGATTTATTCAACGTTTCGTAAGACGTTTGTACATTCACGCGTGCTTCTTTCATTATCTGTCGTAGTATTAATCCCCGATTCACAGGAAGAACAATCTTCTGAAAAATCTATTGTAAAATTCGCGGTGTAATATTGTTAATTTTTTCTATTCATCTTATTTATCTCTATTTTTAACGATCGTGTTTATTCTATTTTAGAATATTTTTAAAACTGCACACCCCTTCTCACAATGCAGGCAGCATCGAGAAATTGTAAATTTTTTGTAGTATTAAATCCCTGTAAACAAATGAATAAGTATTCATTTAGTAAAGGGAATCATGCGCTGGTTTCGCTTAATTTGAGAACTGCTTGAGTTGATTTCATTTTAAATGAAATCTCTAGAAGCTTTTATGTTTAGATATTTTAAATCGTCCAAGTTTAAGAAGTGACCATGTAATATATAGTTGATAATAATAATTTATTATGAAGTAGTTTCGATGTTTTTTATTTTTTATGAGAATTCTCGATAGCTACCAGCTCACAATTGAGATAGATAATACAAGAATGCTCAAAGTTCTAATTTGCAATCATTACAACTAATTGAAATACGTGCATCGTAACTCATAACATTTCTCACCTTAAATGGAGGTCAAAGAATTTTAGTCTACTTTTACCATCTTTATCGCCACGAAAACCACTGTGTAAAGTAAACTAATATCTGAATTTGAAATCAATTGTAATGCTGAAATTTCAAAATAAGAATATTACAATGCCGTGCATAACCTATACACTTTTTATTTGAAATTTTTACAGATGAAATTACTAATAACAATGATATTAATACATAAACAGCTCACATACATGCTCGCAAATTTTCGCTATCTACATTATTACAATATTCATTAAAAAGGAAATGTCGGCGGAACTCCGCACCATTCATAAATGAAATTAATAGCGTCAGTTAACGACGCCGAAGTAGACATATTTTTAACAGCCACCATTAATTTCACCCATTCATCTTTGATAGCCAAATGTCTGGCTTTTTTGAACTCTACCATTCCACCTTTCAACGTTCCTCCATATACAGCGAGTACAGGCCAACCGGTTACAATGCAAGCAGGATACACGGCATCTGGACCTTTTAGAGGACATTTCAAAGATGCTTCGTATAATCCTCGATCGTCCACAGGTAAAGACTGGAATTTAAAATGTAGGTTTCAGCAGAGCAGAGATGAAAATATTAGAACGTTGCTAGCTTTGTTTGTGCAATGGACCTACTTGATCTAAATTCCTGTTCATTGAAACGGTAAGTACCCATTCTTTTACTTCTTCGTTTTGAGTCGAGTCTAAAAACGGTTTTTCTGGAATTGGTACTTCTGTCGGAAAATCGGTAACTTCTAAATCGGAATTATCGACTAATTCGCCGTTATTTTCTTCGATAGCTTCGTACAAATCCAAGTAATGGTTCAAAAATACAAACGCTTCTGATTCGTGGCCAACAGTCTACATTTTAGAAAATATTTTTCAATTTTGTTACAGGTGGGTTTAAATTTTTTAAAAACAATTTATAAATACCCTCGCAGTAATTCCTGCTTCAAAGTAAGCTTTATCCGCTGGAATAATGTCAGAATACCGAAGTAAAGCTATAGAAATTTTTAACACCGTAGGAGTCAACGAGGGGATATTTTTACAAGCGCATCTCAACGCATAATAATGACAAATTAATAATAACGTTTCGAATTCTTTATAAACTGAGTCACGGTTTGAAGACAGCACTTCGACCTGCAAAAAATATCTAAATACAGATGCTTATCTTTAATTAATCAATGCCTGAATGATAGGCATTCGATGTGTATTTGATATGTATATTCATTTAAAAACCTACTAAATTGAATAGAACCGTTCGTAATCGAGCCCAATGAATGTAGGACTCGGCTGTATCTAAATTACGACTGCTGAAAGTATTCATAACAATACGTCTGTATAGATTATAATTCTGAGGATATGCGGGTGTTCCATATTTATAATATAACTCGGTAGCTTCCAAACTCTTATTTTCCTAACATTAATAAAAATAAATATCTAATTCAGTATACATAAGAGTGTTGAATTTTGAAATAAAGTTGAATAAAATCGAAGACGCACTTTGATCAAATTTGCAGCGTATAATCCGACGTATTTATGTAGAATTTGATCACCGTGGGGTTTAGCCATTTCCAAGCATTTCGAATATTGCCCTTGAGAGCAAAGTAAATCCAGAGCCTCGATGATATCTACATCGGCCAACTGTTCGGTGCGTCCTTCTCTTTTTAAGGATTCTTTATATCGGGAAGTGATATAGGATTCAAAACTACAAATGCAAAACGAGAATATTAAATTACCAACGAATAAGAATCAAAACATGGAATAAAGAAGCGCATGATTATGAGGAAAATATTATTTCTACCTGGGATCTAATTCTGCGGCGACTTTTCTAGCTTTTACCCAATCATCGGCGCTAATAAAACTGTCGATGGATTCTTTGACTAAATCTGCAGCCAAATAAACTTGAGCAGCGATGTTGTGTTGATTCATTTCAGATAATTTTGGTCCTATAGAATTATAATTTTGAAGTAAGTAACTATAAAAAAACATCGCTTTGCGATGCTTCTTCCTCCTAATTTTCGTAGAATTTGAAAAAAGCATCGCCTCAATCGGTATTAAGGTGAGGGAGGGGTGCAATGAAACTGAAAAGTCAAGACCTCCAAAAGGCATATATAAGGCTCCTAACAAGTCCACATACCAAATTTCAACTTCCTAGCTCAATTTGGTGGGGAGATAGAGGAGGAACAGCCCTTTTTCAAGCTCAAAAAGGGGAGAAACGCTCATAATCAACCCGGGAGCTTGATTTTCGGACGTGTTATATACAACATTGGATCCTCTATCGATTAGTTCAAATAGAAACTAATTTTGATGTGAGATCATCCCGACTCATACATACCTAATCTGCCGCCAAACTGAGCCAATTGATCGAATTGAAGCGGTTATAGTCCGTATCAAGCAGAATAAATTATTGTAGTCTGGGGGGGGGGTAAATAAAAATAAATATCTGACATGGCCAAAAATAGTCGTAATGGTCTTCTAGAACCTCAAAACGGATTTTGTTGATATTCCTCCCCTCATCCGTTGTAGGTCGATAGACTGTAATAGCCTGGTTTTTATTAACAATATGACATTGAAAATCAGGCTAAAAATTTATGTCTACTAATTTAAATTCCAACGCTGAAGTTGGTTGAAATATATGATTGATAGGTAATTAATCATTAAATACCTATTATTTTGGCAAAATGGACGGATTCTGATCCTTCTAAGTATTTAACAATCAGTCTGGCGGATTCCATTAACGCTTTATTAAATATTTCTGGATCTTTATTTTTGGAATTCAAAATCTTAAAAACAGTGTAAATAAATTCTTAGATTATCCTTTAAGTAAACTAATAGTTATACATAAATCATGTTGTAAGGAAAATGTTCATAAATTATACCTTGACGTAGCAATCAACCGCAGTTTGAAATTCTCCATTTTGTTCCCATTGTCTAGCTTGGACCATTAGACTATTTATATCTCGGGAGATTTTAGAACCTACTTCCTTTTGATATTCTGATTGTAAAGCGTTCAAGTGCCCGGGTAAATATTCGCGACATATTCGAAGCGCTTCAATCCATAATCCATTGTCCTTAATTTTTTGAAAATAATATTGATATATAATCTTAATAAATTATTAATACATCTTTTACCTGGTATTCGATCGAGTAGTTTAGATACTTACTTTATACAAAGATATAATCATTTCCGGTTTATGCGCTCGTAATAATAATGATTCAAATCGAGAATAATTTTTTGCTTGAAATTCTTCTCTTGCCTGTTCAACGAGTACTTCGATCATGGCATTATCGTCGTGAGCTTCTGCTACTCTTTCAGCATTTTCCCAATCTTTATTATGAATATACCTACAAAATATTATCGTAATTTATAGACGATAGAAATTGAATTACTTGTTAGAATAAAAAAATCGTTCACATTAAAACGGCTTCCTTTGGTTTATTAGCTTTGATGAATTCCCCTTCGGCTTCTTTAAATTTTCCTTCGTCTTCTAAAAACATGGCATATTTATAATGAATATCTGGTAATTTTTGTTTGGCATTGGTATGAGCTAAATCAAAAGCGAAGTCGAACTGAAAAAAATACATCGATTTATCATCTGCAGGAATATAGAGTATCACTGTAAATAAAACGTAGCTACTGAACGTAAAAAAAAAACATCTCTTACTTGATAACTATCACAAGCATGATCGATACATGCATCCAATAAATTTAATTTTGTCAATAATTTGACAGCTGATTCGCCTCCTAGCGACTTAGCCCATAAAAATGCTACCTGCTCGCCAGCTTGATCACCACCAGCGAGTTTGGCAACCTAGACGTGGCATTTTTACAATTGTTTTTCAATATTTGGGCACCGTTAAAATGAAATTACGTAAAACTAGGCTTACCCTGTATGCATCATCCCACATATCTATCGATCTATACATTTTAACTGCTAATTTCCATTCTCCTCCTTCAATATAATGTTCTTCGGCTGCTTTGTAATTACCTTCTTGTTCGCATTGCTGGGCTAAATGAAGATGAGTAGGACCTACTAAATCGCTATGATGTTCTTTGACCAATCTCATCATCTAGATTAGATAATTTCACCATTAATTTTTTTTCGAAATATGAATATAGCTATTTTATGTAATAACTCACCTGATCATATTGTCGATTAGTTTTATACATGCTAATGGCTAAATCAGGCTGCTTAATGGTAATGTAGAGTTTTTCCGCTTCTAAAAATTTACCCATTTGTTCTAATGTTTTGCCTTTATCTATCAATAAATTTATTCCTTCTTCGTTAACTTCGTATTTGTTGCATAGAGTGTATGCTTTTTCCCATTCTCCTAATTAAAAATGTGATAAGTTATAGTTTCGTACATCGTTCGTCATGAATATCATTCATATTCTTGCTACGATATATAGGTATAATTTACACACCAGCTTCTGCATACATTTCGATAGCATCTTTGTACATTTCAACTCCCACAAATAATTGCTCAGCAGTTTTGAAATCTTTTATATTCGTGAAGTGCTTAGCTAATTGAGCATAATGTTTAGCTACCAATTTTTTGTCATCGATAACCTGGAAACATGAAATAAAATATAATGAAAGATGCATAAATAAACAAATAAATGGAAAAACAGCTACCTATACGTACTTGAATAATTTGGACCGCTTTTTTCCATTGTCGAGCACCAACAGCTGCATCTAAAGCTTTGACTGTTTTACCAGCTTCTATGTAATGATTAATGGCAGCATCTAGTTGTTTATGCGAAACCAAATAATCTCCCCATTCTTCTTCTAACAATACGACTTCTAAAAAGGGCAAGTTACAAGATAATCTCAGTTCCAAGTACGAATTTAAAAATAATGCGAAAGTATAATTAATGCAAGAACCTTTTGGCGAGACAAATTTTGCTAGTTCTACTGCTTTTATGTAAATGTGGCCTTTTCTGTAACATTCTAAAGCTTTGGAAGGTTTTTGAACCAACTCATAGAGTTCACCGGCCAATTGATATTGTTCTGATTTCATTAGTATTGAGATTACTTTCATAATTACATCATCCTTTTCCAATAATTCTGGATTTCTTTGAACCAATCTGAAAATACAAGAGATTTTCAGTGAGTTAACAATTAAATGACAAGTAATTTTTCATAAAACAAATTACTTTGCAGCATGAGCTGATAAGCCTGCTTTTAAGTACAAATTCAATGCTGCTGTAAAATCTCCATCTTGTTCGTGAAGCAAAGCTGCTTTTTCTTCTTGTTGCGTGGATAATAACCATTTCATACGTTCAGTTCTCAATGCCGTCACATCGTGGTAATTTTTAGATTCGGCTAAAGCGACAGCTATTTAAAACAATCTCATTAAGCAGAACAGTTTTCGTACGATGACTACTTTACATTTGAAATGTTACCTTCGTCCCATTTATGAAAAGATTTATACATATTTAAAGCTTTATTGAGTTCGTTTTGTTCTAAATATACTGCTTCGGCGGTCTTCAATTGTCTATTTAAAATTGCCATCCTAGCCCATACTTCTGGACATTCGAAACCATCGCCACCTTGAAAAATTATACATGATGTAGAAGTGATTGGAACATAGTAAATTACGATTTCATATATACTTTTAAAAACTGGTAGGTACCGTTCTCTTTAGCGTAATCTTCTGCAATTTGTAAAGTAACCCTGAGAAAGTGAGCTCTAGAAATATCTCCTAATGCTGCATAGCATCGTTCGGCAACTTTCAGATTATGCAGTTGTAATGCTATTTCGGCTAAATTTTGCCACATGCCTTCGGCTTCTGGACAATCTGCAACTTCTTGTAACTTTTCTAAAAATAAAACAGCTCTTCCGAAGTCACTGTCATGTACAGCAGTGCCAAATTCCACTAAACCTTCGTCCAATTCATATCCATACTGATGAGTCCCTTCTTGCGTAAGAATCTAGATAATGATTTTCGTTTTTTATCGCGATGGGATTGGATACGAAGGGAAATTTCAATGACTGATAAACTTACTTCTGTTTTGCCATCTGCTCGAACGATATCCATAATCTCACCTTTGATTGGAAAAATACTGAGTCTATCAGGAGTGTCTATGTTGTACCAGACACATGCATTATTACGCGATTGCGCAACCACTACGTCGCTTCCTGGTACCCACTGTGTAATTTCATCGTCGTAAACAAATAAAACGTAACGCGATATTCAATTGTATAAATGAACAACGAAATGAAAAAAATGTAACACAAGTACATATACGAACTTGCACGAAAGTACAGTAAGTAAGAATCGAGTGACTTTCCGTTGAACGAGTGTCAAGAAGTGTCAGTCTCATTTTTTTATCACGAAATAATAATTTATGTCCGGTCTCGTTCAATTCGAGCCAATCAATTTTAGAATCATGAGAAATCTGCATAATTGGAACACCGAATGCTAGATCCACTGATAAAAAAAATCATATATTCAGATAGGTAAGCTACCTACTTGTATTATATTGACGACTTACTCACCAACGCAAATGGTTTTCAAATCCAAAAGATATGCTAATTTTTTATTATCTTCAGCAGAATTTGGTTGCTTACGTTCGTTTAAACGAACACTAATTAAATGAGGGTTCATAAATTCAGTTCTGAATAACAACAATAACAAAAAAATGTAATGAAGAAAGACAAAAACCAAACTAACTGTTTTGATATGAAAAACACGAATTAATACAAACCTAACATTGGCCAAAATTGCATTTTTTCCGTACTCTACCAAGGTTAGTTCTCCAGCATTAAAAATCAAACAAACATTTTGATTATTAAAGTAAAATCTTTCGGTGTGACTAGAATGAGGCCATGGTATCTCGCTCAAAAATTTATTTAAAATATCTCCTAATAATAATGTATCTGGAGTTCGAGCGACGACATATCGATTGCCTCCCATAATACGAATATCATTAATCTCTAAACCAAGTTCAGATTTTAGAGTTAAATCACCCTCATCAGGGTTCGTTGATTTAATTAAAACTTGACTTGGTCCAACGTACGTCATTTCAAATTTATTTTTCCAAACAGTTTTTCTACAAAATAAAAAACAAAGAATGGGCAAGATGAATACCGAAATACTATAAATATTAATAATACAGTAAATCAAAAACCAACTTCAAAATCGACTCGAATAAAACAAGTGCACCGCAAAGTGAACCACAAACAACACGAGAACCATCTCTTCGCCAACTTAGACCGGTCACCGAGTATAAATTTTTTATTTCCTTTACTGCACCTTCTTCCCAAGTCTGTCGAGCGGTATTCCAAATAAATAATCTCAATCTGGAAATTCATTTTGAAACGAAAAAAAAAAAAAAATACATAAACTCTAATAATATTTAATAGGTATCGTGTTTCATTTTACCTATTAAAACTACCAACGACTACAGCTTGACCGCTTGGACTAGAGCAAGCTACACTGAATTCTTTTTCATCGAAAGAAGGATCTGAATAATCGAAATGTTTATGGATACGACCATCTTTATCAAAAATTGATAAAACCTGATCCGAACCTCCGGCAAAGATGTAATTAGTTGGCCAAGCCAGAGCGTAAGGAGGTACATTGTGCGTTGATACACGTCCCTAAATTTAATGCAAGAACGTAAATAATCATATCACTTGATATAGGTTAATAGAATGTTTTCAGAGTTTTCCAACTTGTTGTTCAATTGTTGAATCATCGGTAACAAAATATCGTATAATGCTTCCATCTGCATGCCCAGATAAAAACCCAGTACCACGATTGCTACATGAACAAAAAATCGCGGTAAAACAGATGAAAGCTTGAAAACCATATTCATCAAAAATACAATCAGAGGGTATTTTACTTGGCTGCCAGGGAAACAACGTAGGATCCTGTAGAATAGAATGTTTGAGATTTATTTGATTTTAAATGAGCTGCTCTGATTTTTCCGTCCGCTAATCCATGTATGATAGGACCTTCCGTCAGCCAAATTAAACATGTTACAGGAGCTTGTTGCGGAAATTTATTACAAATTACTTTTTTATCGCCCCTAAATAAAAATTTAATGTATTTACGGGGTAAATTACGTTTATTTTAATTGTAAAGTATTTGCATACCACGATTCACCCAATTTGTAAACAAAAATAATGTTATCCGTTTGACCCACTGCAATTTTAATAGAATCCGGCGAAAAAGCAAGTCCTTTTACAGAATAACTTTTTCTGGAATTCTGAAAGTAAACATTTACATGAAAAATACTTGATACCTTTATGAAAATTGAAAAAATGTAAATTAAATTCAATTGCAAACCTTCGAATCTGCAGGTTTGGTAGGAAATTTATCTTTCTTTTCACCATTTTCATTGAATAAGTATACAATTCTCTCACTATTACAAACCGCTAATTTCGAATTGTTTGGAGACCAAGCTACAGCTAAAATTTTTGAAGCATCTTCCTGTATCAGAATAAAATTTTAAACAAATTGCTTAGATATCTCAAAAGTATTCATGCATTGTATTTAGCTTACTTTAGCTTCAATTACTGTTGATAAGTATTTCAACTGCATTTTACAACAAATTAATTATACTTTATTGTATCAAAATGAGAAAAAAAGCATTATTATGGAATAAATCGGTTTCCATGGTGATGAGTGTGTTCGAATTTTCAATGCCTGTTTTTTAATTTAAAAGGGGCAACAATAATGTGATTATAAGTCCAATCATATACTCATAATATCATAAATTCAGAGGGTACCTGAACCAAAATTGAAACGTACATTGCATATCAAGTCGTATTACATCGACGGATAGAAAATAAAAAATAAAAACATAAAAAATAAATAATAAAATCTTTTATACTTGCGATTTACTTTGCTATCACAAACAAATCTCATTGAATGAAGCTTATATGACGTCATCATATTTATGTAATCTGATTGGATGAATTGTTTATTACATTATAAACTCCGCGAAATTCAAAATAAAAAAACGAAATATCTCAATGCACTCTTGTGATCCATTTAATGCTTTCATCACTAATATGACAGGAATAATTAATAATATCTACTAATTGTTTGTTTCGAAAAGCACCATTTTTATCACGATTTCGTTAGATAAAGTGTACCATCAATTCACCCTAAAATTCATCTGTGAAGAGAAATCATTAGAAATTGACACAGAATTAACAAAATACAGAGATATAATTTTTCGTTTTTCGAATTTAAAATCTGAAGATATTACTTGTCTTCTCTCTTATCGTTTATTTATCTATTTCTTTGTGTGACGATTGGTCGTAAACCAAAGTTGATTCAACCGAGAGCAAGGCTTGAGAACCAAACTACTCCGTTCTGATCCTCATAGTATTTCGAAAATTTCGTTCCATTCCGTTCTTATCTTTTCAGATAATTCAAATTTTCAATATTACAGTGGTTAATTGAAGCTTAATTTGCAGCTTTTAGTCATTCAAAGCAATAAATTTAACTTTGTACAAAATTACGCCTTTGAATTGTAAATCCAATATTGAATTTGCAATACTTTTTCTGTGTTTCACAACTGATTTGTTCTCATTCGTTTTCAAACTTTTGGTTTAATTTTTGTACTATTCTACTAGTTTATCGCTCCTTTTCAAGTAAAAGGTGTGTCGTTCCTATTTGTTTCTGTTATTTTAAAATCATTTTGTTCTCTCTGTTTCGTTCTGTTCATTGCGTTCCGCTCTTAAGCCTTGTCTAAGAGAGTAATCAATGTTATAAAAAATAATATGTGCTGATCGATTAAATATTGCAAACCTGTTCAGTATCTAAGATACATACGAAACGCTATTGAAAATGAATCAAAATATAATCAAACAACAACTTCAATGGAAATAACGCATTTATAAAAATTTGGTAATGTAATTTCATTAAAAACATACAATGACTATTACGCGTTCTATCTTTACAGAAAATTAAAATTTAAAATGAAAAAAAAAAGAACAAAATGAAGGAACTTGAAAGACACATCAAAACACATAAGCTCCTACTGGCTTCGTGTAACTCAACGAAAAATAAAATACATAACACTACTTAGGAAAAACTCGAGTCGGATTTTCATTTTTTTTCTCTTCTTCTTAAGTACTTGTAACAAAACAAAAAAAAGAACAAATACGATACGTAAATTATGTAAAAAAAATAAAAAAAACAACAAATACTTTGTTTCTATCACAAGTTACGACATAACGTCGTTAAAAATAAATAACTTATTAAAAAATAGTGACTTGGTCAATAGTTCTCTTCATCTTGGCTGCTATTATTTATCAGCATCTTTTTATCTTCGCTTTTACTTTTTTTAAAAGTAGCTTTACTCGATCTGAAATCTGGTTCGAAACAAGGCTGCAACGAAAAAAAAACAACACACGTAATAAGTACTACGGTCACCTGATAAATTCGGTCAAACAAGCAAACAACACAAAATTTAGTTACACTCACAACTAAGCAACATAAGAACTCACTGTTTCACATATATTCATATTACAGCAGTTCTCAATGGTGATTTCGCACTGATCTGGCGGTGACTGAGGTCTACATGTGATCGGTGCTAAAGGTTTATTGACTACAATACGTTTCCGAATACGAGGTCTCTTCCTTAATACATAGACTTTAGTGCTAAGGTAGATCACAGTTATGGCTAAGATTACACATAGGATGGCTAGCGTCGATGTAACCAGCACATTGAATCGACCGCTCAGCTCCGGAACTAGGTGCTGGTTTTGATTATGAGAATCCGTCTCATCGGCTAGTCTCTCCAAACGATCCTCAACCGTTGGCGTTTTCTCTTCCGAACAACTGAAAGCATTAAAAAAAAAAAACCATCAGATTTTAAATGCCATTAAATCGAACGAGTAAAACGAATAAAGGTTAAAAGGTTACACATATACCGAACTATTCATCAACGAACTTGTCGTGTACTCTATTCGATAGATATTAAATTTCTAAAACTAACAACTCGAACTAATTGATCAAAATTTACACTACGTTCACTTAAACGTAATGACATCGTATTAATTTTTCGAATCGATTATAAATCCTATCTTACGGCCAATCAACCGTAATTCACCATCAATTAATTTAAAAAATGATGTTTTGCTCTTTGACTCATTTTCCAAAATACATATATACGTACATCGTATATCAAATGAAAACCAAGCGTTTGTAATTTTTCCACTCACCTACATAAGCTCATCAAGTAACTAGTTTGTCCATCGAGCGAATTCGCACCGGTACTGTCGCCGTACATCGACGTTGAAGTCTGCATCCGAACGTTGTTCGATTCGCTGAACTGGCAATACGTTTTGCACAACTCGTTTTTAATATCGTTCAAAAATTCGCAACGATCGCCGGAGTAACCGGGTTTGCAAACGCAGGTAACTACGTTACGTTCATCAACAGAGCACGAGCCACTGTTCAAGCACATTCCGTGACATTTATCGATTTCACAACGTGATCCTGAATATCCAGCCGGGCAATAACATTGCGGATTCGAATTAGCGTCAATTTTACAGCTTCCGCGGATACAATAGTTATGACAAACGGAGATCTCGCATCTCGGACCACTGTACCCTCTTCGACATTTACAAGCGTTGTTTACCATTGTACCATTGTTCAAGCATAAAACTTCTTGAATGGAAGATGAGACGGATTCTCTCAGTATTGTGAGATCGTGTATGGTTCCATGCAGGTTAAGTTTTTGAGAATTTTTATAATTCTTTTCCAGCTGAAATGCAAATAAAAATATTCATTTAATCGATTGACGGAATGAACATCATCAAATCTATGTCCCTTCACCTTTTCAAATTTCATCTCAGTATACTTTAGAAGAATATTAAATTGTGTATTGATTATTTCTTTAATTACTAAAATCTGGACGAATAACAATTAATAATATAAGTAAATTTTGTTGAGGATCTGTATACATGTATAATTTAATACCATAAATAAGGTCTCTTAGTAATGAAAATGAAAGAAAATGAGCGAATAAATAAAGCTACCTCGAATGTTCTCGTAAATGCGTAAAAATTTGCAATAATTCGTAAAAATTTCGGAAACAAAATATACGATGACTTCTTAATTCAGAGAAAAATAATTTCTACGAACTATTCGCGAATAGTTAATCCAAATTGACGAATAACTATTGATATTTGAAGATTAAAAATTTTTTACTTCGAAATTCAAAACATATTCAACAACTATTCAAATAGGTCCCTAGTCGCCTGAAATCGAACGTCTGCCATCCTTTGATACACCCAAGTGGGTAAGGCCAACACAAACGTGTTCTCTATGCCTATAGTATCACGATGGTTTTTAGGGAGTTTTTTTCATTCAGCTTTCACATAGTAGTTTCCCGTTGTTTTCTATGCTATCTACAGGTAACTCACCGCATCGCTAGTCTGGTTTTTACAACGCTGAGTTCAGCAGTGAACCAGTTACAAGCTTTTTGATTCTGATAATAGATGGCGTGCTGTCTAATTATCTCTGTTGTAACTGGTAGTGCTCGGAACGTAAGCGTGTAATAGTTATTAAATGCACGCAATGCATTACACGTACATTTTGCCCATAGTGAGATTCGAACCTACAACCTCTTTTTTAGTGAGCTGCGGTTAAACCACTACGCCATACCGGCACATATTTAACTATTTCAAGTAATCAGCTGGAAATATTAACGTATTTTACACCTGATCTCGTTCTTTTTACTGATCAACATTGAAACATCAAAACATATAGGTAGTTTTGTAAATTTTCAACTATTGCATTTAATTTTACAGTCCAGTTATTCTGAGTAAAAAATGTCTTAGTACGGAGAAAATTCTCATCTAAGATTTTCTTATGGAATATGTTCAGTAGATGTCTACAAACAATATACCAAAAGCCTCCATTAATACAGGTAGAGTGCGATCCATAGGGGAGTTCAAGATCGCCAAAAAAAATCAATTTTTCCACTATATCTCAGTAAATATCAGTTTAAACGTGACCAAAGTTATATAAGAATTTGAAGTAGACTCAGTTTCCTATAACTTTGCTCCTATAAATTTTTTCGCAAGTGTGACAGAGGCGGTAGAGGGGGCGCCCTGGTGTTTTCAGGTCGTAGTATAAATTGCGATACAATAATATGAGGAAATTTGAATTTTCCTCAGAAATATCGATTTTTCTCATCTACATTACCCCTTTACCCTTTTCCCCTGCACATACGTTTTTTTCAGTATTTTCCCTTAGAAACCATCCAATGCAAGTTGATTTATACGATTAGATATTGCTAAAATACCAAATTTTCCTATATATCATACCCCAGTTCCGCCACCCGTCTCCATCATCTCTCGCCATTCCTCTATGTAGACAAGTACTTGGTATTCTACTACTTGATAAAACTTAGCATAAAGAGGGTTATTTTTAGGTATTCAAAGTAGGTTTTGTTAAGTAGTAGTAGTAGTATTAGTGGTTACCAAGTGTTTGTCTGGTTACTGGAAGGGGGGGGGAGGGCGGCGGAACTCAAATTAGGCAAAAACTAGACAAAGCCAAAGAACGGTAAGGGAATGGAGGAAGGGAGGGAACGTCAGAGTGAGGGTATGTACAAGAGTGAAGGTTGTTTGGTGTGGTAGAAGAGGTTGTGAGAAGGGGAGAGAGATAACAGATGTGGTTCAGCTGGAAGGGGTTGAGTGATAGGACGGGAGGTAGAGGAGATGGAAATGTTTTATATGTACTTAAATACTATAATTTTTTTGTGGAGAAGCAAGAGACACTGGCGTCTGTCTCGTGCGAGCTTCAGATGAATACTGATGATACTGAATTCATCATATGTACATTTTTTAGAAAAGAACGAAGCAAGCAGAATAATAACAGTTGTTGATTTTCGAATTCCATCTGTGATATATGAGAAAAATTGATTTTAAGCAAGAAGAAACCGGAGTAAGGTGGAAAAAATTTGAAGGTAGGGAGGTAATGAGGGCATCATTCGGATGAAAAAAATTATTCCTCGCCATATTATTAACCAAAATACGTATTTTTGCAGGGGAAGGAGGGGAGCTTAAGAGAGGGGGAGTACGACCAGTACGAAAACTCGGTATGAAATTTCGTCACATTTCATTGCAATTTATACTGTAACCTGAAAAACACATTTTTTGAGGGCTCAACCCCGCCGCCCCTATCATACTTACGAAAAAATGTATAGAAACAAAGTTGTAGGAGACTGAGTCTACTTCAAATTATCATATAACTTTGGTCGCGTTAAAACTGGTATTTTCGTAGATATAGCGAAGAAATTGATTGGGGGGGGGCGGGTGTTACTTGTTAATGTCTATCGGACATATTCCATGAAAACAATCTTTAATGGGAATTTTCCCCGTACTATTACCTATCCAAAAAGATTGGACTAAGAGTCATCATAATAGATTTGTAAAAAAAAAAAAAAAAAAAAAAAAAGTACCAGTAAGTATAAGATTATTGTTATCTTTCAACATTTTTAGATAAAAATCAAATTATAATTACTTTTTCCCTGCGCTGATCGCTGAGCGAACACTCGTTCGGATTAATATTCAGATACAGCGTATTGGATATCACATCAATTGGAATTTTGGATGCAAAATTTTGTACTTGTCGAGGTACATCTGCATCGGTTTTATTTTTCGGCAAAGACCATAGATTTTTTTCGGTACGTTCGATCCAATAAATGAAATCTCCGGCCAGTGTGATGGCTTGAGGCTCATCGTGATCAGTACCGTGATAAATGGTGAGGCGATTACCACCATCGAGATCGCTACGTTCTATACTGAAGTATATGCCTTCCCTGCCATCAGTCCAGTATATTTGTTTTGTTTGTTGATCGACGACAATACCCAAAGGCTGAGTGAGACCTTCGGTAATGATTGCTTTACGATCCGATCCATCGGTTTTTGATCTTTCTATGCTTGGTTTTAGCATATTACAATTTGTCCAATATACAAATCTAAAAAACAAAAATCAAGAATTGATGAGACAAAGTGTACAGCTTTATTACTTACAAAATACAAGAAATAATAATGCAATTGTAATTTCTCGTTGGTGTTATCACGTTGCATCAAGTACCTAAGTAACATAATCTAAGCACCAAGTACATAATTCTTTAATGCATTCGTCAGTACACGTGCTGTTAATACGTTTTGAAATTGGAAGACGCGACGCTTTTGATAAAATTCTATTGTAAATATGTACGTTATCATTTAAATGGAAAACTAATCACGCTGAGTTCATTTCTGTTGTTACCATGTACCTACGTACGTACTACATAGACAAATGCATATTCTCGAGTGAAAAATACATAATACTTAGATACTAATAATAATAATAATAACAGTTTCATCCTCGAGGAAACGGACAAAACGTGCGACGCTGTTCCGCATTGACCAAATCTGAAGGTTATTTTCGCTCAGACAATTTTTTTTTTCCCCCAACTAATACTAGGTAGTTAGTTATTTAACGAGTTGACCTTTATGATTATAAACAATTAGACACAAGATCAACTTACTGTCGACAACTATCTACTGCTATGCCCAGAGGAATTTCATCGGCGAAGCTATGAAGTATAATGCCAGATTGAGTATTTTTCGAATCGACCGTATGATCAATGTTGAGTTTATTAATCGTGCGTCCAAATCCAGTGGTCCAAAACAAAACACCGCTAACTGGATCGAAATCGATACCCTTGACGATAGATTGTTGCTCTGCAAAAATCAATATCGTACGCAATTGGTAATTTAAATTCAAAATACACAAAACCGTTTACGAGCAGATCTGTTATATTTTATTTCAAAACTTACTAGAAGCCACAGGAATGAATCCAGTTTCGTAATTCGAATTAAATGTGCTTATCCTAAATACGCTGGCATTTTGATGATTACTATCGCTAACGTATAAGTCACCACGTACCGGATCGTACGATCCTGATGCGAGATCTTTCAAATGCTGGCTGGCTATACTGACGAACTGATCCTGCTGCAGGAACTGGATATCTTCGTTGGTTATCACAGCGATATCTGCGAAAATAAAATGCAACGTTCGAATATATTTACATAACCGTCTACATACATTATTATATCGCATATACAAGTAATTCAATATGCAACATTGATAACGTACCAACATCTATGTATTTTACAGTTATCTTTAGAGCGTGTAAAAGTTACTAGCTAAATCAACTCGAAGTTACATAAATAAAATATACACTCAACCTCAAGCAAACAATATTTATGCGAAAGTAAAATTTGCAAGTTAATAATAAACCTAGTCAGTTATCACCTTCCAACAATGATCTTAGCAATGCAAATTTCAGTTGATTAATTGTTATAAATTGAATGAGCATTCGATTTCCGATACTAAACGTCGAAAAGCGGATCACCTTCTTTAGAAATTTTCTTAGCCTACACCTCGAATTTTTGACAAGGTTATCTGATTAGGTAATATGTACTTAAGCTATACGGAAATCGGTGTTAAATTTATTTTTGCTAATCCAAGCTGGATTCGCGTTTACTTGCTTACATCGTATTCATATACTATGCTGTAAAATTTCCATTTGAATGTAAGTACGGGGAAAATTTACTCAATTTGAATGATATTACAATAAAGACTTATGCATTTTTTTCAAAATACTTGCACTATTGCAAGTTCTAAAAATTCGTCGGATTAAATTTAATCAATTAGGTTATGTGCTCGCAATACAGATACCTACAACGTTGTCACAGTTGGTCTATGTTCATGACCTGCCGTATAAAACATAAATACCAGTCATGATTTGTCACTGTACATTGGTTTTAATTACGTTTAGGTAGTTTTAATTATTTGTATTTATCTACGTTGCATTACAGAAGGTATACGATATCTAACCTTGGCCTTGTGAGTTTCATTTTCATCATATGTAGAGATACTATACAGTTGAGAATGTCGTCATACTCCTATTCATATTCAAATTTACCAATCAAGCAACGATAAATTTTTCATTTTCTATTTATAATAATAACACGTAGAATGCGGTTTTCAAAATTAGGTCGAAGTATTGAAAATTACGTTACGATTTTCGAAGAAAATTCTACTTTCGGGTTTTGTTTTTGAAATTCGCCAAACTAGTACTCAACTTACGTAACGACGAGAAAAAAAAACACGAACGTATATCGAGAAGATGGAACAATTTACCTAATTCATTTTCCATATCGATGTTAAATGGAGTAAGTTAGAATGATTACGAATGAAATTAACCGATTAACATCGATCTTAATGAACGTTACTAGTTGATAGCGCAATTAGACTCATATCAGATAACACAGGTACTACAATTCCTAATTCATCTGCTGTAAAAATTGAAAGATTTACGTATCTACAGAATTAGACGATAATTATCGCTTTTTAAAATTTCATCATCAAATTAACTCGATAATACTGGTCAACTTGTGAAATTTAACATTAGCACAAGATTGTGTAATACATATTTTATAACTGAAGATAACGAAGTTCAAAACTGACCAGTTTATGCAATGAAATTTTTTCCCCGTTGATGAGCGTTGTTTCAACATGAAATCGCTTAAATAAGCAGATAAGTACGGAATAGAGTGTTTCCATTTTAACTTTTTTTCCAAACATTCAAGTGGCTAGTGAAAAGAAGTTACAAAATTACGTCAAATGGATGTGATAAAAATTTGGAGTCTTTGACTCAAGTCATTTGATTCTTGTCTCCCCCTCTCCAAATAGGTTCAAAAGTTCAAAACGCTGTAGCAGTCTGTGCACGGCGATTTTCCTGCGGTCTCAACATCAAAATTTTCCAATCCACTCTTTAGGTACCAGTAAAACATGATTTTTAAGCGCATTCGGTACTTTATACTTCGGAGGGGGGAGGGAGGTGAAGCAATAAAAAAATATACTTTAGAAGAGATTTTTACCAAAATTTTTTTCAACAGTGGAGTTTCAACCCATTTTTTTTAAATATGGGATGAAAAAGGAGGTATCAAGGGAGAGCGTTGTGCAATTTTTCAGGTTTTTTAGACCCTTAGCGTGATGCTCTTTTTGAGCTAGCCAGCTAGCTGGGCAACTCGAAAAAAATTTCTTGTGTTACAAGAAATATTTTACACTTTACAAATTTTTTTCAAATTTAACTTTTGCAGTATTCAAAAACCGTCTCATTTGGACAAAAATAAATTGACGTTCAACGAAGGAAAAAAATTATTTTGAGGACACCACTCCTAAAAAAATTGAAGGAATTCTGAAAAGTGTAAAATACTTCTAATGATATGAAAAATTGTTTTTGAGTTGCCAATTCGAAAAAAAAGCTTTACAAACCAGGGCTGGTGAACGAAATGATTGTTTTGTTCCGTTCTGTTTTTTTGTTCAAGAGAATATCAAATTTTTTGCTCTATTCTGGTTTTGTTCAAGCTATGGACACTGAAACACCAAGACGACTCTCTGCTGGTCACAGCGGAAAAGGGATTACAGAAAATTTTTGTAATAGTAAGTCACCTAATTTCCACTAGGGAGCGCTGATACTTATCAGGATAAATTACTCTTTTTAGCTTTCTAAATAGATTTCACATGCAACACTTTTTTTTTTGGAAATTTTCCTGCAATCTGATTGGTTGAGATTATAATGAGTTATAAAGGTGATCACACCGATCAGCTGATGTGGCATTCATAGTTTACAGTTGTTGTTGTTATTTGTTAATAAAAATATTATCAACTTTCATTGGTTGAGATCAAGCGAAGTCATCCAATCGAAAAGCAGAAAAAATTTTCCGTGCCCAGTATTAGTGCTCTGTAGTGAAATACAGGTTAGTAACTATTCACCAAATCTCCTCATGTCTCTGACCACCAAGATAGAAATCAGTGGGTACAGCGGTAAAGGGATCACCGAAATTTTTTCTCCAGAGTTACTCAAGACTTCTCCATTAGGAAGGCTGTTCACTTTGGTCAAGATCACAGATATAGAAGAAGATACGACAAATGACGTAGATTCTCCATGGATGTAATAACGGAACGTGTTCTATTTTGTTCTCACTTTGGTTGAGTTGTTTTGTTCCGTTTCTTACTAGCTGCTTTTTTGCTCAAAATTCAGCACTTCAAATTTTTTTCAGTTTTTTTTTTGTCTTTTCATGGACTTTCCTCCTTAAAAATGCTGTTTTTACTGTTTAGTTTGTTTTTATACATTTTTTATTTTCTGTCGTCTTCTTAAACAACGATTTTTATTATTTATTTATTTATTTATTTTTTTAAATTTTAACTGATTAAAATTTCAATTTTCAAACAAATAAACCTCGAACAAATTATTCCAAATTTTGATTAAATTCTAAAAAATTTGAATTTTTAAAACCAAAAGAGTTTCATTTTTCAATTTTTAGACTTAATAATTTAATAAAAGTTTCAAATCATCAAATTTTGAATAAACAAATAAATAATTTCAGTTTTGGATTAAAATACTCAAACACCGGTAATATAACAGAATTTTTCAATTTTCAATCAATTAAAAATTAAATTTTAAATAAAAATGTTCCGATTTCAATTTTATAAATTGCAACTTCTGTTTCAACTACTTTTTTCAAAGCAACATGGTTCTTGAATAAATAAAATAAACAAGTTACCCTGACAAATTTTACAAAAAAATTGAAAATAACGGAACATCAACAATATTTATCCGTTCTACGTTATGTTACGTTCTCAGAAAATTCGTTCCGTTCCGTTCTGTTCCTGAAATGATTATGTTGCCCGTTCCATTTGTTATTACAGCCTTGAGATTCTTTCAGATTTCTATCTAGAGAAAGAATAACTTCTGACCGATGACCATCGAACCAGAATTAGTGAAGAGCGCCTCTACAGGGAAAAACAAGCGGAACTCTAAACCGTATTCTATTTTCCCCGGGAGCAGGAGATTTCCATCCTCGTATTTCAGTATCTATATACATAATTATATGCTCAAGTTACATTTTTTTGATTTTTTTCTGTTCTGTTCTGTTCTGTTTTTTTCCATTCCGTTCTAGAAGACATAAGCTGTAATTTTGTTGGGTTTTTACTTTCATTTATTAAAAACAACGTTTTGTAAAATTTTGCACGTAAAATGTAAATTGTGAAATGTGAATAATTAAAATGTTATTTCATGTTCAAATTCAAAAATGATTTTATTTTGGAAGAAATTGATTTCTCTCTCTTTCACTTTCGCTCAAAAAAGTCGAGAAATATCATTCTATTTCTTTCGATTTTTTTTGGTATCAACGTGCCCTAGTGAATTACCCGAGCAAAAAAAATTTTCATAATTTTCTTGTTTTTCAAGAGGTACAAAGGCGAAAAAGCAAAACACATATTTTCATTCATTATGCCATCAGAAACGATAAAATTTGGTATTTTTCTTGAAAAGCTTCAACTTGATATATAATCTTTTTAAAAGGCAAAAAAAATTAACATTTTTTATTGTATCACATGGTTCACTATGACACAGTAATACCATAAAATTTTAAAAAAGTAAAAAAAATCTTTTTGATTTATTATGTTTGTAAATGTTGAAACATAAAACCAATGTAAATTTTTTTTACTACCCCTTCGCAAGTTAAAATTGAAACGCCCTAATATGAAATACAACAATACATTAAATTCAAGAAACACCTTTGATATCATATGGTATCCGATCGAATTAATAAAAGAAAAATAAAAGTCAAAATAGTACGATTTTCTCACTCTTGCTCATTCTTTATCTGTCACCAAAGCTTAAAAAAGTGTTTTCTACGATTTAGAACAATCTAATAAAACGACAGTAAAATATTACTCATACAGAAGATAACAAATGTAACATATTTACTAAGGATTAAGAGTCAAATTAAAATCACAGGGCATAGAAAATTGATTAAAAGAATCAAAGAATGATAACCTCTCAGTTTGGCCTATTGGACTTCATTTTTCGTCCTTCCAGATAATTTGTTCCATCCTAAGCCATTTTTTTGTATCTGATGAGAAAAGGTACCGATATAATAAGTATTAAGCACGTTGTGCAATAAGCAATGTGTACAGATATTATCATTGTTATGAGAAAACTGGATAATTTTCCACGTTTTCTTCTCAATTAACAAAGCTAAATTATACTGAGATTTCATTCCACAGAATTTATAGATTACTCGCAAATGAATACTCCAAAACGAATGTCTTCTATAATTATTATACCATTATGAAGTCTGAAAATTTCAAAAACCAAATAGGTTTCATTCAGAAAAAAAATGCTCATCAAGAAAAAAAAATTTCCATTCATTATCATCTTAAAAGGCGCAAAAAAGCGAAGTCCAGTATAGAAACAGATAATTATCAGCTAACAGATCGTCACAAAATTACTCAACACTGAGTCATTATTCCACTACGTCGAAAACCCCTCGAAAATCAAATACTTTCGCGAACTTATTCAAACCTACACCTACCATTTCTACATAATTACAATCGTAAAAGTCATTAAACCCGGTAATTATTCTATTTTCCTTCTCACTTGCAAGAAACCACACCGTCGAGAAGGAAAACGTCGCACCAGCCCACCAGTCCAAGCCTGCCGACCGTTGGAAAATCACCACGAACACACCCATTACCATCGTCATTCATTATTTCGTCAACGGAATGAAGAAAAATGCCAAATAATCAATTACATAGACGCCCAGACGTTATTCATTAATTATTAAATCGATTCCCACAGTGCAGCGTGGCCAGCATGTCGAATGGCGACCACATCACAAAATGACAACTGACAAGTGCACAAAGGTGAAATGAGGCGATCGGCGGTCGTCTATGAAAGAATTATGTATACTCTACATGCTTTTAGTCACGTATGCTACAAAATTTTTTTCCTTCCTTTTTTTTTTTTTTTTTTCGTTTTTTTCTCCGATCTCACTACTCAGCCAAATACGAGCCCGCGCAGCCCACTCGTCATCGTTTTAGCGATAAACCCATACACTGGAATTGCTGATTGCAAGTTACGATACAATGTTTGTTTATCTTTGGTTATTTTTTTCATACTTATTTTCGTTTATTTATTTTCATTTCATTTAAACCACAGAATTATAACGTTCTGTTAGATCAAAAAATACTATTTTGGGTATAAATTGTTAGACGTGCGGTATTTAGGAAGTGAGTTATTTATAATTTATTTGTTCAAGTATCCATAATAAACCCACAATACGTACATAGGGCCTATGTAAATATTAGGTTGCTAGGTATGGGGAACCTGTAACTAGGTACAACACATCTGTACAATAAAGCAGATAAGTACTCGTCATCTCATTTCGTAGTTGCACCAATGAAAATTTTCAAGTTTCAATTTTCGAACGTGTAAATAAGCTGTAATCACTAATCAATCAAAATGTAAAATTTATTACTCAGCTTATTCAATCAATCGTATGCGGATTCCAATCTCGTATAATGAAGGATGAAAATTTTCCAAATTCACTTATATGAATTTTTTAGAGTGAAATTTCGCATCTTCATAGTTTATTGTTTCGCAGATTTGCGAAATATTTGCTCATTTTTACGTAAAACTGTCGGTACAAGTTGGGTATTGTTCAATTTTTCATCTTGTGTGAACCAAATGAAATATTTAAACGTTTTGATTTTTTGATTTCTAGTTCGATGATGTGTTGACTGTTGAACTGCAGGGAGTATCAATAACGGTGAACTTCGGAAGATAAGCAGAACTCAAAATTAATATACATATTTATCGAACGCATAAATGAATGATTTTAGCTTAATTTTCTCTGTCATATTGACCTAGAAAATTAGACCATTGAGACTTTCGACCTATGGTGGGTACAGAGGGAGAGAGAATATCAATAAAATCAGTTTTCGGGTCCAGGAAAACCATTGAGACTATTTTAGTGCTCGTCAGATATTTATTCTTTTCATTTTCATTTTCTCGTCCTTCCTCCTTCTCATCACTAATTCGGCTGGATATCGATCAGGATTACTCTGAAAGGGCCGGTAAGCTCAAATTAGCTGCGGGAGAGAACATATGAGTGATGATGCGATGACCTCAGTAAAAATGAATCGCCAAAGTTGTTCGTTTTCAAACCCTTTGACGGAGTATCAGATGCCAGATGGTTCATCAGAAAAAAATTGATTTCTCATCTAACACCTCCTCCCCAAATTAAGCGAGCGAGTTCACATTTAAAATGCGCCTTTTGAGGGTGTTAGTTATTTTTCATAAAACAAACTTTCACCCCCTCTCCCCTCCATCGCCCATTAAAAAATAATGTATTATAAATGAAGTAGTTCACGTGACCTCAACACTTCAGGAAATCAGACTTAATAAATTACAGAGTGTTTTACTTTTTATTCATAATACTCAATGACAGGACTTGGATTCTATCTGAAGCTAAAATAATCGTAGAAATGGTATGGATGCTCGTTAAAGCCGATGAATATCTCTCAAATCAGAAAAAGTTCTAAATTTTAGATTCGCACCCTTTCTTCTATAAGAGAATTTCAATCGGAAAATAATAGTAAAATTTCGAATCAGCGTGTTGAAGAACTTGTATTTTTATATCAATATCGTAAATTTCGAAATTTTGGACGTACTTTTCTCCTTTTAAAGCCTATGTTTTATCTAAGGGCGATATTTGGTTGATGAAATAAAAATAAAAACCCTCGAATATCCTTATCTAAATAATTTTCGAAAAAATTTAAAAAATCGGAAATACTAGCTAATTTTGGTTTTTTGGACTCGGAGTCGTTATTTACTAAGTTAAATTTTTGAAAAAACGCGTCAAAGGCTATGTACTGTCAAACCATATTTTAATCAATCGTCGTAGCATTTTGATATTGTATTTTCTTAAAGTAAAGGACATACTTATGCGAATTACCCTTTAGTGGAACAAGGGAACAAAAAAAAATATGCGCTGTAGGATGTTTTTTTTTTTTTTATCAATGGTAGAGGCACAAGTAGATATTGGAACAAATATCTGAAACCCTAAAAAGCCATACTTTGGACCTCCACTAAATCTACATACCGAATTTCAACTTCCTAGCTCAATTTGGAGGGGAGATAGAGGAGGTACAGCCCTTTTTAACGATCAAAAAGTCAAAAAGGGGACCCCACGCCCATATCTCCTCTCCTATTTAACCCAGAAGACTAATTTTTGGGTATGTTCTGCAACATTGGATTCTCTATTGATTGGTTCAAAAAGAAACAATTTTTGTGTTTCTGACCCCTCAGCACTTCCTCCTTCAAATTTGGACATGACTTAATTTTGACTCGAGATCATCCCCACTCATATATATCTAATCTGCTACCAAATTCAGCCGACTGACTGAATTTGAGCGATTTTGGTCAGTATCGAGCTGAGTAAATAAGTTTAAAGTTTGGAAAAAAATTAGCACCAAAAAACCACATTTTAGGGGCTGGGAGGTGATGTAATGTGGCTGAAAAGTCAAAACCGTTGAAAAACATATCTACGGCTTTTACTAAACGTACAATCCAAATTTCAATTTCCTAGGCAATTTGGTACGGATAAAGGAGAGGAAAAGTCCTTCTCCTAGGTCAAACCCTCATATCTTCCCTTCTAATTGACCTACGAGATTGATATTTGAATATATCATATAACTTTGGATTCTCTATAGATTGGCTCAAAAAGGAACAATTTTTGCAATTTTAACCTCATAGCATGCCCTTCCCTGAATTTGAGCGTAACTGAATTTTCACCTAAAGTCGTCCCCATTCGTATACATATATCTAATCTGTCGCAAACTGAGCCTATTTGCCAAATTGGAGCGATTTTGGTCAGTATCGAGCAGAGTGAATGATTCTATTCTTCGGGGGAAAAAAAATAAATATCTGATATGGTTAAAAATTGTCGTAATGGTCTTCTAGAATTCCCAAAATTGATTTTGTTGATAAGCTCTCCTCCTATACTCTCCTCATCCGTCGTGTCTGCTTTTCAATGGCAACATGACACAGGAAATCAGGCTAAAAATTATAAATAAGGAATTCAAGATCAAAAGTAGGTACTTGGAACTGGTAGAAGACTGGCTTTTCGAACTTTATCAATTTGAAAACGTATCCAAAATATTGCAGCTTCTGGAACGTGAATATAGAGGTTTAATAGATACCACAAATGTTCTACATTGGAGATTCCAACTTCTCATCCACTTTGAGCCTTTTCTTCAGGTTAAAAATAAGTATCAGGATAATTTGTGACTATGTGAAAATTATTTAATTATCTGATGTCTGTTCAAATTGACCAAATACGTAAGTTTAAATTAGACGCGCAGGTTTAGCGAGTATCTCAGATATATCTGACGAGTTTTTTAAAAAAAGACAATCGTATTTAGAAAAGTAATCGAAAGTATAAAGTTTACATTCGTAAGGAATAAAGTTATGCTGATAAATTTCACGACGCAAAAATTCACGTGGCAAAAATCTCACCATTCGTTAATTCAAATCGACACAATAATGACGTGTGAAAAGACGTCACGTCACGTCACGTCATTCTTTGTGACACTGCTATCAACAAAATAAAGCACGATTTCAAGGTTGACTCGAAGTTACTCAATTACAACCAGCCGCCAAGTTTTACTTTTTTACGTTATCATCACTGCGAATGCGATATAATGTATGTACTTCGAGCTGAACTTTTTTTTTCTCCCAATATACGTACGTATATAATAAGTATCGAGTAACATTGCATGAAGATTGAATTATCATCGATGACTTCTGGCTTTAGAAAAGTTATAGCTGAACAAATAAGTAGGTAGGGAGGTACATGTACGTATTTAGTTGTATGGAAAATGATTGATCATTTTGAAAACAACACTGTTAAAATGTATGGTAACCGTCTCGGGTACACTTTATTTATAGAAATCGTTTGAGCATACGCCAAAATAAAACATGCAAATTGACAAACGCTTCGAAAGTAGGTAAATAAAACACTTCGACGACTATATAACTTTAAACCGAATTCATCAGCTTATAGGTAAAATATGTACCATCTCGTATAATTTGCAACATTGAAAATGTTCAAAATCCGTTTCGAGATAATTCACAATACGTGTAACCTTATAAATGTGAAAATTTCGTCAGCCGTATTGAGAGCACACGATATGATAAGCATATACGTAAATTATTCTTCGAAAAAATATTTTTTAAATCGAAAGAAATAAACGTTAACGAATGATAATATGCAACAACTGTCAGTATACCTTTTCGTAGGTTTTATTTTTACATCCATACTCGAAGCAATTTTAATAATCCGTTCCAACGATCCCTTAACAATTTTGAATAGGTTCCCAGCTTACACCTACAACGGTGCGTATGCAAATTGTAAATGTAGGTATATGTATAGATATACCAATAGAAAGCTGAAATGTAACATCGAGTTCATCGTACTCAAATATCCTGTTATCACTAAACTTGCTATTCTATTATACGCCTTTTCTTCTAAAAAAAATGGCGTGACAATAGCCGAGATATTTAGAAAAATATACAGGGAGGATATTTTTTCACTAGGTAGATATGATAAATTTCATAACATGCAGGTTATTCCTCCTATCCCAGATAAGCCAATAAATACTGCTTTCTTCAAGGTCGTATACATTGCTTAATATGCATTAAAGTAGACATACTGGGCGCTTATAATACACAACACGAAAAAATGAAAATACTAAAATACATAATAGGTAACATTATTTTGACAAAAACTAGAGAGAGGGATGAAAAAAATTAACGCTCCGTTTATTTCACAAATGCTACATAAACACAAAGATGTTCATACGACAAATGGATGCGGTCTAGGGTGAGGGGTATTTTTAAAAATAAAACACACCCAAATAGTGATTCAAAATTTTCTGGAGCAACACAATACCAAGGTTGCACAAAGGATGCCATTCAAAAATCAACGTGTTTCAATTTTATGCTTTTTTGGTAAGTTTTAAAAGTGGGAAAAATTTGCGATTTCAAACTTGACCTTGAGCTTCCCTCCTCTTTCATTGCTTAAAAATTTCAAAATTCACGTAGAAACCGAAAGAAAAAAATTTTTTTTTTGAATTGTTTGCTATCAACACGTCATAGTACCTAGATTCTTAAATTTATCATTTTGAATTATATTTTTTTCAGCCTGATTTTCTACGTCATATGGTCAATGAAAGTCATGCTATTACGGAGTACCGACCAAAGGGCGAAACGAAAGGGAGAGTATCAACGAAATCCGTTTTGGGGTCTTAGAAGACCGTTGAGGCCATTTTTGGCTATGTCAACATTGTTCCTTTTTGTATTATTTTTATTCCGAAACTAAAAATCATTTGCTCAGCTTGATACCGATCAAAATCGGCTAAATTTGGGCAGTCGGCTTGGGTTAGCGGTGAATTTGATATTTCTAAGTGGGGATGACCTTGAGTCAAAATTCAGTTACACCCAAATTTTGATGGTGAGGTGTTGGCGGGCTGAAATGGAAAAAAATCGCTCGTTTTTAAACTAATCAATATAGAATCCAAAGTTGTACAACAGATCCAAAAATTAGCTCCCTACATCAATTAGGGGGGAGGGGGGGTCCACTTATTGGTCGAAAAAAAGGCTGCTCAAAGCATATTTCCTCCAAAAATGGAGCTAACAGATTGAAATTTGGCATGTAGATTTAGTTCGGGTCCTAGATGTGACTTTTTGGAGTTTCAATTCTTCAGCTCCATTGCACCCCCTTACACCCCCGAAAAAGGTTCTCATTTTTTGAGTTTGTCCCACGCTCATCTTCCCTACAAATTTAGCTGAGAAATTAAAATTTGTTATGCAGATTTAGTAAAGGTCTTGGATGTGCCTTTCGGGAGTTTTTACTTTTCAGCTTCATGACACACCCTCACACCCCTAATAAAGTATAGTTTTTTAATAGGGTTTTTTTTTAAATTTTTTCAGTTGGTTCTACACACATCTCCTTTCCAACTTGATCTATGGGATTGAAATTATGTATGTAGGGGTCCTAAATGTGCCTTTTCAGGATTTCAATTATTCATTCCAATATCTGCTTGTACCCCTACCATTGCTAAAAAAAAAAAACACCTCTGAGTATATCTTTTTTTTATTCCACGAGTAGACAATTCGCATATCTTCTTTACTTTAAGAAAATCAGGCTGAAAAAGCAATGCATTGTGATGGTCTTTTATGTTGTTTTTTTAATATTTTTTTTGTTTTGACATGGTTCATACTGAAACATTGAGGATTTCTGTGTTAGTTTTGAAATTTCAAAGTAATTTGATTTCAGTCAAGAGTCAAGTAGAGGAGCGCAAATTTCAACCACGTTCTTGAAGTCATTTCGTAACTTTTTTTCACCACTCGCCCTCCAGATTTTGAAAAAAAAACTTGAATTGAAATGCCTTATTACTTATACGTACTTCTTCATACCGTATAATTTGGGTATAGACGAGCTTAATACAGCGATCTTCAAGTTCAAAATCATGGTAGCTCTTTCCATCAATGTGTAAATATTAGTTTTCAAATATTTTGAAGAATTTTTTTACCGGGAGAAGAGGGAGGAAGGAATAGACTATTTACTGGTGGCGCCTCTGATGATAAAAGGGTATCTTTCCTCTCATTCTCTCTCTGAAAAAATTGTAATAAAAATTGAACTGAAACTGAACGTTCGAGTTATTCATAAAAATAAATCAATTTGAAATTTAAATTCAAACAGACCCTTCAATTTAAATGACCAATTACAAGTAAGTAGTCAATCTGTTGATAAAAACATGTTCAAATTTATCAGCTTATCGATATACATCGAACTTAGTACTGGTCTAAAATTTGGATTCTACTGTAAATTGAAAGAAACACAAGGTCAACTTGTATCGTGACTAATTTCTATTAATTTTAATAAATCAATTACTCGAAATTTTTGAACCAGAAAAATCGAACCATTTAATTCATCTATTTTTCGTGTAGTAAAAGGATGCTTCTGATTAAACTAGCGTAATTTTCTACAAAATTCACAACTCATCTCGCATCAAATATTTGTAAGGAAATTAAAACCCGATACAACGCAACGTACAGGAAATCATTTTCGAAGCTGAAGGAAGAGAAAATATAATACGAGACGAACCGTCCCACATAATTTCTACATTATTTACAATCGAAGCAAAATATATTAACGTACGCAAACCAATTTTTCACAACGATAAACACGGCCTTATCGAAATTCGAAAAATTACACTTTCAAAGTTGGCTCCATTTAACAAAGCTAACGTGAAAAAAACTTTCAATTTGGTTCGCCCACGAGTATAAAAGCTTTTGTCGCAAATGCGAGTAAATTCTACGCACGATCTTACGTATTGTGGATACTTCAAAACGTCACAACACCCTTGAATTGGCCCATTAATCAGAAAATTCTCGATACATAAATGAAAAACAACTCGTAGGCTTACTATAAGTAGGTATACGTAAGTACTTATAATATGTATGAACGAATAAGAAAAATATTCGAGGAATAAAAATAATACAGACAAATTGTGTTGGTAAAATGGCGCAATATGCTTGATGTAAGATTACAACGAGATGGTTGTCAATTTGTTAGATATTTTGAGCCTTAGGATAAGCAAGGTTTCTTGATTCTTCTCGTCAACTTTTTAATTTTCCCAGGCACAGAAAATTTTACTTCTTTTATTCGTCGTCCAAGGTACCAAAATGTGTCTAATTTGTGCTAGATCTTTTACTCCTGATTTTCTATGTCATGTTGTCAACGAAATCCAGGCTATTACGGACTGTTGGTCCTCGGCGGGACGGATGGAAGGAACACTATTGACGAAATCTATTTTGGGGTTCTAGAAGACCATTAAGACCATCTTTGGCCATGCGTGATATTTATTCCTTTTCATTTTCATTTTATTTTTATTCTTCAACTCGATACCGACCAAATTCGGTCAAATTTAGGTATTAGACTCAGGTTCAAGGTGCAATTGATATTTTTGAGAGAGGATGACCCCTACTCGAATTTCATTCAAGACCAAATTTAGGTGGGATGGGAGGGGGAGGGGGGTTCCGAGGGATTAAAATAGCAAAAATTGCGTTGTAAAAGATATAACAACAAAAATCAGCCTTTTACATCAATTAGGAGGGGAGAAGTGAAAATTTTTTCTTTGGGAGGAGGATAGGCATATCAACAAAATTCGTTTCGAGATTCTAGACCATTACGACCATTTTTGGCCATATTAGATATTTTTTTCCCCTTCGAAATAAAAAATTATTTGCTCAGCTTGATATTAACCAAAATCGAACAAATTTGGGGAACCGGCTTCCATTGGCGGGTCATTAGATATTTTGGATTAGGGATGACCTCAGATCAAAATTCAACTGCGCCCATACTGGGGGGAGGGGGAGTTCCAAGGGGCTAAAATTTCAAAAATTTTTCTTTTCAAGCTAATCGATAGTCAATCCAATGCTGTGTAACATATCCAAAAATCAGCCTCCTAAGTTAATTAGGAGGAGAAATATGAGGGGTTTCCTTCTTCTTAACCTTAAAAAAGTGCAGCTTTTCCCGTACCTACCCTAGATTTGATATGTAAATTTAGTAGGAATCCTAGTTTTGCCTTCTGGGGCTTTCAACTTTTCAGCCTCATTTTACCCCTTCACAATTTTCAAACAGTTGTTTTTTGTCGGTTTTTCTTATTTTTTGAGTTTGTTCTTGGTATATCTCCTCCCCTCCGCCCTACCCAATTGAACTAAGAAGTTGGAATTTGGGTTGTAGATTTAATATAGGTCAGAAACATGCCATTTGATGGTGTCACCGGCGATGCTTTTTCAAGACCCCGATTAAGAATATGTGGGCAGATAGCAGTTGCTGGTCTCCTCCCCCGCCCCCAACTTACTCTTAAACAACGATGATTCTAGTGATCGAGTTGTGGATGCCCGAGCAAAACAAAGGCGACAATTATTGGGAAAGCATATTTTTAATGACCGAAAAGTATATTTTTGGAAAAATTTGGTCAATTTACATACCTTTTGGAAATTTTAGATCCCCCCCCCCAATGTTGAAACTTGAGTGGAATTTTCCGTTCAAAAATACGTTCAACTTCCCTGGTTTATGCTTCGATCGAAGTTTAAAGTAATTTTGAAGATGGAAATTGGATAATATGTATTTATGCTTCGTTACGAAATAAAACTTTAGATAGGCAACGAAAATTTTTCTACATTTTCATGCTGAAAACTTTACTTCACAAACCGAAGCTTGAACTGTAAAAAATTGATTAAACATACCAAAAGGAGATCCTAACTGGGAGCTCTGGACTACGACCCTCAGTCCCCTTTAATCCAAACTTGCCCATATCTCCCCTACAAATTGACATAAGGAGTTTAAATTTAGTATGCAGATTTCGCAGAACTCCTGAAATGTGTCTCTTGGCGATTTCAGCTATTCACAGTAAAATCTACCTAGTACCTAGACTACCTACCTACTTACTAATGATCAATGAAAAACATCGCAGAACGCTTATTTTTCAATTCCATAAATGAACAATTCGCGTATTTCTTTTACTTTGCAAAATTTAAGCTCAAAAAGTAGAATTACGTTTTTTTTTTTTTTTTAATATTCTGGTGGGTACCTAAAAACAATCCGGACTTCGAGACAGTATAATTGATAGATGCTTCGCTGCTGTCGGTAGTCCTGGTCAATTATACGTCATTTGATAATTATAATCAAGAGATCAATATTTACATATACCAACATACGTAAAACAATCACTTTTCGACGAAAGGTGCCAAAGTTTCGTTCACGCGAAATATAATCGCCAAGGCGTGAAAATTATCATCGTAATTGTCATAATCGTTACTTCAAAATAAACACATCACTCAAAATTACACAGGGAAGTAAATCCTTTTCGAGTATTTCTGACGCCTCTGCTATAAACGACTTTGATACAATGTTTTCATCAAGGAGTGGTTAATAGTATGTTACGTTATAAAAATCAAACCCTCGTAATGATACATAATATGACCAAGCTATCTGTAAATTCTCATATCTTGCAAACATAGTGTAAAAAAAATTCGAAGAAAAAATTAGGAAAAATAGTAGTTTGCATTTTGAATAAGATATAAGAGAATGAATCAGCTCGTTGAACTGATAATATATCACACCTTCCTTTTACCCATACGTATTACGTATAATGCACGTGGCGACGTGTAATGTGGCCGTGGTCTATAGAAAAATCCCCCAGTGTTTTCTTTTTCCTTATAAAAAATCAAAAGGAGAAACCGGTCGAATGTTAAAAGCACCTCGTCCCTACATACACATTACACAAAGCCTCAAAGTAAATTAAAAGTAATGTAAAATGGACCGGACCGGAGACGGTTTACAAAAAAAATTACACCGGCTTTGCGAACACGACCACGACTATGGCTGGAAAACGAGGGTAAACGACATTACGTACTCCTACTTACTACACAGAAAGGCCGCCATTCGATACCGTATCGCGAGTCACGTACACATAATTCGATGATAATTACCGGTATTTAAGTGAAAGAAAACACAGCGCTTCTTGTAATAATTATTCGCAGCGTTGCAAATTCCTATCGATGCGTCTGCGAGCAATAATAGGTAGGTATACAACATACACAAGCGAAATAAGTGATACTAAACTGAGACAATAGGTAAGCTAAGAAATTACTAGCGAATTTATTTATCATCAAAGACACTACGTATACCATCAAGGTCAAGTACTTTGGAAAAATTCCAAACGTAATGATCACCATCGATCACCGATCTCTTCGCGTTCTGTACCTAATAGATCGATTCGAAATGGTTTTAATTAAAGCTCTTGATATACTCGACTCGACACTCTGGTAATACGTATAAAGCTCGATATCAAATAATTCGTGCCTCGTGCCTCGATGAAATGAAAAACCATCACCCAAATAATGAGGTACCTATACCTTCGAACAGTTGAAATAATCTATCATACGTGATTGCGAGCAATAATTTTTTTTTTTTGCATTTCCTCAACCTAATCGTGTTAATTAAAACCATCGATAATCAGACAATACCGCACAAAAACAATGACCCAGGTTAATGCTGTACACAGATATAGTCAAATTGATTATTCAAATATGTCCTGACATACTTTAAAGGCTAAACGCAACAATTTCATTAACATGGCACAATTCGAGAAAAACGTTCAAGAAACATGAAGTTTAAAAATCAAAGCTAATAAGTGATTGTGATTTGTGTACTAATAATTTATGAATATTCTAGAAAACTCGTTCTCATTAATAAATCGAAATCAATAAATCAACGTATCATTCTACATATTACACATCTATAACTATTATTAGGATTTAACCTGCTGACGACCTGCTGTATACAAATCGATACTGCACAGTATTTTTATATCGGAAAAAGATTAATCTTTGAAGAATTTTTTTTTTTCGCTTCGATGAGTAAAATAATATGTAAGTAGAATCGTAGATAACAATTAAAACCTCGACATGATATAAATACATTCACTTCCTAATGTATGAAATATCAGAAAGTTGATATGTATCTCATTGACGGCGTAAATACTTCCATTTTTTAAATTCTTTACTATCAAAAATTATCTTTCGACCATCAGTTATTATCTACGTATTTTTACCATTTCTCATTAAAGAACGTTTAACTATTTTTACTCGGAACATATTTTCAGCTTGTCTGACAACACTTAACTTACGATAATTTTTTTTTTATCAATGTACCATCTACCGTTGGTCAAAAAAATTAAAACTTCGCAAAAATTCACGTTTTTTTTTTTTTAAATTTCAAACCTATCACAGACTTTAAGAAGGGCAAACGTGAAAACATGGACTTTTTTAACGATAAAAAAAAGTATTTTCAAGAGTTGAAAAGAAAAAAGTTAGCATAAATGCAAAAATTTTGCTAGTTTTTCCATCTCAAAGGGAGGAATTACACCACCAAACTACCCTTCGCTATGCCTCTGGTAGTCTGACCCCCTCCCCCACTTCCCTCAAACATATTGCTAAACAGATATCTAAAAATTCAATAAATGAGCAGTTTCAGAATTTTGATTTGATTACAAATCCAAGTATTAGAATTTGTGAAGAAAAATTTTTCTTACAAATTTTGTCATGTACGCAATTTGTCTATCTTTGTTATTGAAGGAACAGCATTCGCTTGAATTGTATGAGCACCTTCAAAGAGTCAAGATAGGCAAATTTCGTACACGGCAAAAAATGCTGCAAAAGTTGCCTGGTACAAGGTTCACTTGAGATTCCCAAAAGACACATCTAGTACCCCCTTCCCCACCATTAAACCAAATTTCAACCTCCTACCAAAATTTGGAGTGGAACATACCCGGTACAAGCTCGAATAACAGTAAAAACCACCCAAAAATTACTTTTCAGGGAATGTGAGGGGGTGCAGTGTGGCTGAAAAGTCGAAACCCACAAAAGCTATGAGTCGATCGAGCCTACATACTAAATATCAATTTCTTAGGTCAATGAAAACGCAGAGTGTTCGGGACAAACTCGAAAGACAGCAAAAGTCGAACCTAACCTAACGAAACCAAAAACTCGTTTTTTGGAGCTATTAAGAGGGTGCAATATGGATGAGAAGTAGATACCCCCAAAACACATGTCTATATGCCTAATTTTGGTCGTTCTCGCATTATGGGTGGGGGGGGGGGGTTTGCGCGAGGAAACGATTGTTTTTAAAATAGAAACCGAAACCGCCCTTCCACCACGCCTCCCAATTGACGAAAAAGGTTGATTTTTGAATATGTCGTACAGCTTTTGAATCTCTATAAATTGGTTAAATAACGAATAATTTTTAGTCATTTTAGCTCATCAGCATCCCCTCCCTCAAATTTTGTCATGACTGAATTTCAATTCACGATCACCCCCCCCCCTCATGTATATCTAATCCGTTGTCAGTCTAAGCCTATTAGTTGAATATAAACGATTTTCGTAGGCATCGAGCTGAGTAAATGATTTCATTTCAATCCTCAATAAAGTATAAATAAATTGAAAGAATAAACTGACATACACAAAAATGGTCTTGATGGACTTCTGGAACCTCAATGCTTGAGCTAAAAAATGGCTCTGATTTCTTCTCTTATGCACATTGAACACGCCTCAAACTGGATAAAATTCAGATTTAAAAACCCAGTGGCGTAAATACGGGAGAGGAAAACAGTGAAATGATTTTTTGGCCTCTGATCCTGAAAATTGAGTAAAATTTTAGCCCTTGTTTCTCTCGAGCTATATACTTTTGACTTTCTAAAAAGAAATCTCAGAAGATACCCCACCCTACCAGAAATCGACAATTGTTACGCTACTGTTACAAGCATAATGCTAAATTTTACTAAAGCACCAGCCAGCCTTTTGCTTGTCAAATTATTTCATGTCAGTCAGTTTTGAACTAAAATTTCACTGAAATTAATTTGCTAAAAAGAAAAAGAGTTCAAATAAGTAAATAAATAATTATCTTTTGTAGTAACGTTGAAATGAAAAAGACTGTCAATCGATGATTTCCTACGATCTAATTTCAACTTGAATGTAATGAAAAAGAAACCTTTTTGTGCAGAAAAAAGAAGTAACAAATCAGCAAAACCAGAAATAATAGAGAATAGAATAGCAATTTCAAAAATTAAAATTCTTGAACTTCGGTTTCTAACTCAAATCATGACGATATGAACTCTTAATTATAAGTTCACTCTAGCTTTAAGGACAGTGAGCTAGTGCTTTCAAGTAAATAAGGCAGTGGTAAATAGTACAGGAAGTATTACTCATTTTTGAGAGGAATTCGTGAGTAATGCTATTTCAGGGCTTGGAGTTTAAAAAGAACAACTTACAAGTAAGCAGTTCTCTAGTATTTCAGAACTTCCTTTCGACGAATAAAAACTTTCGGTTAGTCTAAACAGTGACCAGTATTCTGTAGACCAGTAGCCACATAATTTTGAGTCAGAGATCTCAAAGTTTTTCACAAACCATTCAGACGACGAATCAATCATAGGAGATTAAAAATCTCAAGCTGATAGCTGTACCAGTACATCTGTTTATACAAAAATTTTAAATTTTACAATGAATATTTTCTGTCTCGTAAAATATACGCAAAAGAAGAAGACCTACCTAAATGCTGAAATGTGATCTCGATTCAAGTTTATTCGCAACCGTTCTCTACAAAATTGCTCTTGAATTTTATACTTTTGAGAAAAACCAGATTTTCATCATTCATTCGAATTTTCTTACACGTGCAGACACGATTTTCATTAAAAGGAAATTTTACTCGAATCGATTTGAAAACGACCACCCAACCGTTAATAACCTTGAAAACACCCGAACAATACATTTTCTTATTTTCAACAAGAATTAATCGACCATTAGGTGTACATCGAAATTGTTTCAAATTTCAAAAACACAAAAAAAAACCCTCAAAAGCGTATGAAAAATTTCAACACTCTAATTCTCGACGTATCACAAAACGCGATAACACTCGTTCTAATTTCTTATCAGTTTAAAGAAATCCCAATACGCTTGTGGAATAAATTCAAGTACAAAGCTAAACTTTTTGTACTAATTCACAGGTAGGTAAAAGGTAGATAGGTATAACATTTGTGTATCCAACTATCGATATCATAACAATAGATAATCCCATTATTCTCTAAATCGAAATCACGATTAGTTCAGCGCACTCGTACAAATAACGAACGAAGCTGATTAACAGCATTAACCTTTACCTTAGACGAAGTTCAATGAAATATCGTGCTCTTACCGAGTGTGATTAATAAGCTCGCCGTTAAAAACTTGTAAAAATATACATTTAAAATTGATTGGTTGAGTGTTATTTGTTCGAATATGTGGAATAATATTCGAACAAAATGAATTGCCAACTTTTTGGGTCTATCAGAACTCAGAAGTGAGAATATTGTTGTAAAGAAATACATACGTATAGGGCTATCTACGTAAATTACGATTTATCGTTATAAAAAAATTAAAGTTCGATAAGTAAGCAGATTAAAATAACAAATGTACTATAGGTAGCTAGCGAAATCAAATATGTACGTCAATTGAGTATATTAAATAATATATTTTTATAAGTTTACAAATATACGCACACACCAACACACCCACAGACAGTAGTATAGGTATATTCTTTACTCTTTATACGACCTCCAAATTTGATAAGAGATCAAGTGGAGAAAAGGCTTATTTTTCGATATTTAAACGTTTAAATGATATTTATTGTTGGAAATCGAGGGGAAATTCCATTCTAAAAGGAGCTCTACTATTGAGAGTAATTAAACCGGCTTTCGAATGGTATGGTTTTTCTTATTAATCAAAACAACAACAACAACAACAATCCAACCCAACCCTGGCACTACAATACGAAGGAATGCTGAAAACGTTGGAAATTTATTCGAAAACCTATCTTTTCGCAGGGCTACGTGACTAGCACGTGTTCGTCGATGGCTAACAACGCGGTACCGAGTACGTATTTCGTGCGGTTGTAGCGTGAATTTGAAAATTTCTATTCGACTTACCCCAAGAGGTGACTAATAACGCAGGCAGTATTGACCATCCAATCAAGAATCTAACAGCCGGCATTGTCGTACCGCGATAAAAACTCGAATAAATTATCATTCACTAAGAATTACGAATAAAAAAATTAAAAAAACGCGGTTTTATATAAATAATATCGACGTTCGCGTACAGCATAACAGCGTTTCACCCACAACACACGCTGTATACAAACGTGCAGGCGCACATTACTGATGAACTGTGGTGCTGGTCGTATCAGCCAAGTAGGAATCGTTTCACTTCCCCCTTGGCCCCTCCTCGCGTTCCTTGTACGACGGAACCAGGCGGCGCCTCGAACAGCTGATTTATCAGCGAAGGATCGCGTGGCGGTGGCTAATGGGTTAACTTGCAACGAACTTTGGACGTATTTTTTTCCTCCTTGAATGAAATATTTTTCCCCTTCACATTTACGGTTTACTACGTCCGGCCCGAATTAAATCACCAACTCGATTTACATAATCGATGTTGTGTCTGGCAGCAAGGGACGAATCGCATTCGATCGATTCATCCACGATCAACGATCAATTTATCGGGTCGCATGGAGCAGTATCAAGAATGCGACGATGATGACGACGACGACAAGTGCACGAATATTTGCGGATCCGGTTTATTGGTCTGCGTCTGTGTGTACGTGAATTCAAGTTCACGTACACATACGAGAAGGTATTACGCGATGTTACGAGACTGCGAATAATTCGGATTCGGTGCATTCGCGGGTACGAGTAATTAATATTGTATAGCGTCATCGAATGCGCCAAAAATAAAGCTCTTGATAATTTATCAGTTTAATTAATACACCACGTTGCGTTGGACATCGTTTGGATATTTAAATAGAGAAAAATTATCATCTGCCTGATTACCAAACGAATGTTACAGACATTATTTCTAGCCCGATTTTCTGTTACAGTGTTATATCATCAATGAGCATCAGGCTATTACAGTGTATCGACCAGTGGCGGTTGGGAGGGAGGGGGATACCAACAAAATCCGTTTTCAGGCCCTAGAAGACACTTAAGACCATTTTTGAACATGTCAGATATTTATTTTTATTTATTTTTTCCCCGAACATCAAAATCATTTACTCTGCTTGATACAGAGGCCAAAATCGTTCCTTGGGTCGAAATCCAGACATAAAAATTGTTCCATTATTGAGTCAATCGGTAGAGAATCCAAAGCTGCCGGGTGTTCCGCATTAACCTAGCCACCCTTATACCAAAGATAGGTCAACTCGTAAGATGTACCTGCAGAATAGTTTGCCTATACAAAAAATTGAAGGGGCTGAGATATGCAATTTTTAAAAACTCATTTTAATCTAAACATGACTTTCACTTTGAAAATTCGTAGAAAAAAAACGAATGATGAAAATTCGCGGTTTGCACCAAAATGCATTACATACTCACTAGTATATGTGATATAAAAATTGGGATGGGAGTGAAGTGGTTCGTAAAATATAACGACATAAATGCCAAAAAATGTGTTAAAAATTTTTCAATTTTTTCAGGTTTTCCTTCATAACTTTTGGAAAAGCTATTATGACTTCCCGTTTGAGAAATTTTTAAACGAGCAGGACTGCACTCTTCACTCGATGGTTACAGCAGAAGCCTTGAAAGTTGCTTTGTTATAAAGCAAAAAAATTATGAATTTCAATTTTTAAAAAATCGCTCATCTTGGAAAATAATTTTTTTTTTTAATTTCCACTTTCGAATGTTATTGCATAGAATACAAGCCGATTACGCCAAAAGGCACGCAATACAAGTAAGCGAAGGTGATAAAAAATTTAAGAATGGGGATGTAGTGGTTCGTAAAATATGACAATATAAATACCAAAAAATGTGCTAGAAATTTTTCAATTTTTTCAGTTTTTTCTTCATAACTTTCGAAAAAGCTATCATGACCCCCCGTTTAAAATTTTTTTAAATGACCAGGAGTGCACTTTTCACTCCTTGATCAGAGCAGAAACTTTCAAGGTCGCTTCGATAGTGGTAAAAAAAAATATTGAATGTTGAATTTCTTTTTTTCCAAAAATATTTGTAAGTATAGATCTTCTTGAGTACGCAATAATTTCTCTCTAAAAAAGAAATGAACACTATTTAAATAATCAGTGGTAAGGGTTAGGGGATGCAATGAGGCTGAAAAGTCGGAGCCCTTTAAAGGTATATTTAGTGCCTATACTAAACTTACGTAACAAATTTCAACTTCCTACACTCATGGGGGGGGGGGAGGCCATATGCGAGGAGCAAACTCATAAAATAAGGAAAACTAACCAAAAAATTACATTTTTGTGGCTATGAGTAAGTGCAATGAGGCTGAAAAGTTGAGACCTTCAAAAGTCACATCTAGGGTTTGTATCGAATGTACATAACAAATTTGAACTAACAAGCTCAATTTGGAGGGGTATTATGTGACAAAAAAAAATCAGAACATAAGAAAACTTGGCCAAGAAATCACATTTCTGGGCGGAAAAGGGATGTAATGGCTCTGAAAAGTCGAAACATATAAGTGGAACAGTCTTTTTTTGAGGTCAAAAGTACAAAAATCCCATCACATTTCCCTTTCAAATTGACCTAAGAGATAGATTTTTGAATATGTTATGCAACTTTCAATCCTCCATTGATTGGCTTAGAAAGCATGAATTTTTTTGCTTTTTTTGCCACTCAGCACCTCTTCTAAATTTGAAAATTACAGAATTTTGATCTAAGATCATCTCCATCCAAAAGTAATAAACATGATGCCTATCTAAGCCTATTACCTTAATTCAATCGATTTTGGTTAGTATTAAGCTGAGCAAATCATTTTTAGTTTTAGGAAAAAAAATTAATCGAATAAGCATCTGACATGACCGAAAAAAGTCTCAATGGTTTGTTAGGATCCTAAAACGGATTTCGTTGATACTCCTGCTCCATCTGTCGCAGATAGATGGACCGTAATAGCCTGGTTTTCATTGACAATATGACAGAAAATCGAGCTAGGAATGAATTGACACATCGACTCTTACTAATTTGAGGTTGTTAAATTTAAATATTTACTTATTTCGTTCCTTAAACGCCCTACTAATCACCATAAAAATGAAAAAATTTCGAAAAAAGATCGAAACAGCGCGTAGCATATCGATACATATACTAATTCGACATGACTGGGTTCGAATATCAACTTATTTTTTTAATTCGACTTCTAACGTTCCAAACTCAGCCTGAGTAGCAGTTTGATATGCTACATTGTGCAGTTGACCTTTTTCGAAATGTTTTCATTTTTACGATGTCTAGATATTAGGAGGGCACTCATGAGAAAGGAGGAATACCAACTAAATCTATTCTACAATTCTAAAAGAACCTTAAGACCGGTTTTGAAAACGTTAAAAACTTCTTTAATTTAACTTTTTTGTTTTTTAATTTTTTAAATTTTCAAAATTGATGTTTTCTTTGTTTATTTATTTATTTTTATTTTTCAATTAATTTTTGTTTTATTTTCCATCATATTTTTTGATTGAAATTTAAAAATATTTATTCAGCTTAAACCGATCAAAACGTTTCAATTTAGCCAATACGTTTAGATTGGAGACAGATCAGATATGGATAATTGGAGATGATTGTGAATCAAAATGCAGCCAAGTCTAAAGTTTTGGGAGGGGAAGGGGGGGGACAAAACTCGGGAAGGAGGGGGACAAAACTCGCGAAAATGGTTCGTCAAGCTAGAGAATTTGAACTTGACAAATATATGGTAAGTGCCTTACGTGAGATGTGCTTTTCAAAAGTAATATTAGAGATAATCTAATAACATAAAAATTTTTAATAAAAAAGATAAATGGAGACGATGTGTCGCAAAAGAGTAATAAGCTAATGAAAATTATTTCATAAGTGTTTCTAAACTTTAGCACAATAATATCCTAACGCTGAAAAATTATGAAACACGATACTCCATTGTACGAATTTGAAAAAAGAAAGGTCAAGATGAAATAACATCCCAAAAAATCCTTTTAATTTTTCAAATTAAAAATTAGAAATTTTGTTCAAAAAAAAAATGATAATAATAAACACGTAGACACGTAGCACCAATTTGAGGAGAGTGCATTTTAGCAATCTTTTCAATGGTTTGGTTAAATTGTGGTGAAATTAACTAGGTTAAAAAAATTTTAATACATCACCACATAAGCAAGGATAACAAGATGATACATGAAGGTTTATAATTTAATGTCCGTCAACCGCTTGTCAGCGATTAGTTGACGAATAAAGCCTAAAGTAAGACGTCGATTGAAATCTCCCTAAGGTCAACATAATTTGACAAAAATTTCAAAAGTGGATTTTAAACGATACAACATAATCTTAATGGAAGTCCAGTTCTACGATATGAATAAAAACTGCAAAAAAGTTTTTATTCCTTTTTCACCCCTGATCAAATACAAACTAGATTAATTATTTTCGTTCAAATCGTGAAAATACACACGAATGAACATCGAATCAAAAGTAATTTACTGGCGTGAAAGATGAAAGTGGGAATGGTTTGGTTTATAAATTGGATTGTAGCCTGTGGGGAGGGGCGGGAAATTGTGCAAAAATTCTAATAAAAATATTAATAAAGAAAAAAGGTTTTATAAATCGTCTTAATCGACACGCCAGAACTTAAAATATCAAGTTCTTTAAATAAGATCAGTTCCATCCCAAGCATTCACCGAAAAGCTATACTTTTTGAGTTAACGTCCGAGAAACGTGATGAAAATTATTTCATCTACTACGCAGATACCATTTCCACTTTCCAGTAATTATACGAGTAGATTGTTAGATACGTGGTACCTGGCAAGTACATTACATAATTATCGCAAACATAGTACTTAATTTTATTCTCATCTTATAAATTCACGAATCATTAACTTACACACATAAACCTAAGAACCTACGATAGTTAGATATCGATCTAAATCGTATTTCACTTCGATTTGAAAATGAATAACACTTTTTCAGAATTTCTAATTACGAAATTTTCTATCAGGAACTATAGGTATTTCCATTCATTCACTCTGAAAATAACCGTTAATTATGTGCTTTAAAATTACAATCGTAATTACACAATTTTTTTTAAATATAATTCATCCGAAGCTGTAACTCAATTTTCAGCAAAATTGATGTTTTGTTTACTTGTTTACACGTTATTAAGTAATACTAAGTACCTGTAACATAAACACACCTATCTATGCAACACTGTAGAATTTTTAAATAAAAAAAAAATCAGAATACGACTCATATAGTAATGAAAAATATGATAATATAGGTCTTGGGTCAATATTTACATTATTGAGATAGGCTGTACCATATAATATGTACTACACCTACTTAATTTATATGTACCAATACAAACATTTTTTCGTTTAAAATTTAACAACACTCGTCTAATTTTAAACGATAAAGAAAATATTTACCTCCTGTCACTAAAAATAGTTGCTCGAGGACTGTATGAAAGCAATGTTCAATCTGACACAGAAAATAATACCAGATAATTGTCAATTTTAAAAAATATTATAAGCAAGTTAAAATATTTGGTTTCTCTAATTTGGTAATTAATTTTTCAAATGGTTATTGGGAATTTTACGATACGTATCTATTGATATTTACGAGTTGTAGGTAGAAATGTAGGTACAAGGTAGGTGTTAGATAGGTAAAATTTGAAGGTTCCAGTATATTGCTAGATGAGGAGAGCTTCTTTCATTTTTAAATTACAATAACCATTGGTATTAAAGTAAGAACTAAACGATCGAATGAAATAGTAACCTAAAGAGGATAGTCTGGTAAGCAGGGGTGAATCGGTCCTTAGTTGGGATTTTCTAACCATCTTCTGAAAGCAAGTACCTATGATCTGAAAAGTCGTTGGTAAAAATGTTGACCCCCTTTCCTCCCCACTTCACCACTACCCTGTGATATCATTCTAAATGTGATCAAAATACGAGTTGAGCTTATAAATTTGTATATTCTACAATTCTCAACCGAATTTATTCAAACTTGCAGGGATGATAGACCATATCAACAGTCATCCTTGGATTTTTTTCAAATTTTTTTAATAACCTTTTCATCACGAAACGTGCATTTTTAAATTTCAATAAAAACCTATTTCGTAGTAGACCTGTATGTATAGCATATTTTTTTTCTGAATTTTTTTTTGTAGTGGAAAACCTTCAAAAATACGAAAAATCATCCTTTTTATTCATTTTGCCAACTTAAAAAAGTCATTTTCACTCGAATATTTTTGTCCCTTGAAATATGTTCTATTGAACTTATTAATGTTCGATTGCGGCCATTTTTACAATGTATTCATTTTTATGGTTTTTGTTATTTTTTTTCGAAAACATCGTGAAACGATTACAAAGTTCAAAGAACTCCCCCAAAAAAATCTTAAATTCGTATTCAGAGGGTCGCATTTCCCCTGTTCTGACACTTTATACGTAAAGACAAGGTAACGGGACCAAAATTTTTACCAGCGAATTTTCAGACTATAGGGACCAACTTCCAAGAAGATAATCCTAGCCAAGGGCCAATTCACCCCTTTTTACCCAGCTATGCTCGTTATGAGAATTCGATCATTTTTTCAAATAAAAAAAATTACATTTGTAGGCATTTAACTATCATGTTGAACTTTTTTTTTGGGGGAAAAACGCATTGACCTATTAATTTGAAATCATATTTTTGAAAATTTAATCAGCTATATTATGTGTACCTGCAAGACTTCAAGTTAAAAATGTACTTAGTTAGGTATAGGTATACGATAATTATCAGGCTAACTAAAAGAAAGAAAGAAGAAAGAAGGAAAGAAAGAAAAAAACAGACAAAAAATCATTATTTCGACAACTTAACAAATGATAAAAATTCGACGCGAAGGACAACAGCCAATCTACATGAGAATAAGATGAATCAACATTACAATAATTACAAACAGAAACGTGAAGATAGCGTTAAATGTACAAAGCTGCGAAGAACGATGTTGAAAAAGAGTGATTTTATAGTCACGCCAAACAAGCAACAACCAGCGAAGAAAATAATTCACATAGGACTGTAGAGAGGGCATTGCAATGCAAAATTACACTTATGACTGGAAGCACATGTAAGGAAGTAAGTTGAACTAAAAACTTCCGTAAATTTTCTAGATCATAAGTTCAACTTTTGTGGCAATTGGACGAGTTTCGAGGTACAACGACCACAGTTGTAATCAGTTTAATTGAAATAAAAACTAAATATTGAAAATAAACCTATTTATAATCATGTATGAGGGTATATTAACGCACTCAAAGGAGGCGTATCTAAGGATCTATATTTCCTCTATTCCTTTCAGAATTTTGTAAAAATAAATATTTAAGCTTTTTGCAAAATAATTTAATTTCAATATGCAATAAAAGTCGACGCTCGGAGCACAAATATGTGCTAAAACGGCCTTCTTTGACCGCTCGATCTTGAAATTTCGTTAAATTTTCGTCCTTATTACCAAAGGCTTTTATTCTACCCTTTATTTTCAAGAAATTTTTAGAGGAAATTCCTATCGGATCTCGGACGAAAGTTGTAGTATAATGCTACTATCCCTTATTTCCCCTCAAAATTCTCTAGTCTACCCAAGAAAAAAGATCTCGTGCTCGTTTAGGTGGCTTAGAGTTATTTGGATAATTATTCACAATTTCACAATGTACCACGAATACCACTTTCTATAATGTTATGAACTCGATAATTGATTAATAAAAATATATGTAAATAGATGGTAGATACAGGAGCACAAAACAAAAATTTGCGATCAAGGGAACAGCAAGGTCTCTGAGGTCTCCTCACTAAATTTTGAGAGTATCAATAAAATTCGTGTTGGGCACTTAAAAGTCCATTCAAGATTATTTTTAGGCATAAATCATGCTATTAACGGAGTCCGGAAGCCATATAAGGAGGCTTGAGAGCTATTAAAGGTCGTTTGGGAGCAATATAAGAAGCTATTAACAGCGTCTAGTGGCGATATAAGGAGGCTGCTATATAGGGGTGGAATGGAGGCTATTAAGGGCATTTTAGTGCTATATAAGAAGGCACGCGGGACTATTAAAGGCGCCTGAAGGTGTTATAAGGAGCTAAAAGGGTATTAAGGGCGCCTAAGTGCAATACATTGAGGCCTGAGGGCAATTTATGGCATTCAAGAGCGATATAAGGGGGCTTGGAGGCTATTAAGGGTGCCTGGGTTCTATACAAGCGGTTTTGGAGGCTATGAAGGTCGTCTAGGGCCGATATAAGAAGGCTTGAAGGCAATCCAAGGCATCTAGGTGGAATTTAAGGTGGGTTGACGAGGATTTAAAATGTCTAAGCGCGATATAAAGGTGCTTAAAGGCTACTGAAGGCATCTGGGTGCTGTATAAGGGGTCGTGCGAGACCATGAAGAGCGTGTATAGGGGCGATGTAAGGAGGCTTGGAAGCTACTAAGGGTATATGCGTGTTATACTTATGAGAGGGCATGAGAGATTATTAAGGGCAACTAGGGGCGATATAAAGGAAGTGAGAGCCTATTATGAGCGTCTGGGGTGATATAAAAAGGCATGCGAGCTAATAAAGGCGTTTGAAAGCGATATATGAGGGGGCTAGGAGGCTGTTAAGGGCGCCTAAGTACGGTACATTGAGGCTTGAGGACAGTTTAGGGCGTTCAGCGGCGATATAAGATGGCTAGAGGAGTTTCAAGGGTATATAAGGGCAATATACGAGGACTTGAAGGTGGAGTCTAGGTTGGTATAAGCTCGCTTACAGGCTATTAAGAGCGTCGGGGTGTGATATAAGGTGGCTTGAGAGGTATTCTGGGTGTTTCAGCGCTACATAAGGAGGCTTTGAATCTATTAAGGACGGCAGATTGTTTCATCATGGAGCGCGGGGGGGGGGTTCTAAGGTTATCTAGGGAGCGATATAAGGTGGCTTGAGGAGTATTAAGAGCGTCTGCCAAATAAGGAGGCGTGATGGGTAAATTCAGGACCACTACGAGCGATATAAGGGAACTTGGAGGCTATTAAGGGCGTCTGGGTGCTAATATAAAAAAGTGTAGGGGCTATGAAAGGGGTCTAGGGGAAATATAAAGGAATTGTAGGGTCTTAGAGGCTATTAATGCTACGGACGTCGGGATACTATATAACAGCGCGTGGGGGCTATTAAGGTCGTCTAGGGGCGATCTAAGAAGGCTTAAAGGCTATTCAGGGCAAGGGGGGAATAAAAGGGCGCTTGGGTGCTATTAACGGCTTCTGGGATATTAAGGACGTCTAAGAGACACATATCACCGAGCTTGGGGGCTATTAGATGCATCTGGTAAGTTTCGGCTATTCACTGTAAAATTAAGTTTTACCCCTACTGGCTACCAATCATCAAAAAATAGTATCAATAATTTTCTGCTCCTGAAAATTTAGCTTGTAACTTCCAATCGATGAAAAATCGAATTTTTATAGTGCCTATACTATATTGATCAGTTTTTTAACATTGAGATCGTTATTGATAACATATCATAAACTGAATGACTGTAATTGTACGCACATGGATATTTAAAAAAAAAAAAAAAAAAAAAAAAAAAAAAGAGGAAAAAAAAAAAAAAAAAAAAAAAAAAAAAAGAGGCATAACAAAAAAGAAACAGGAAACAAGAAGCTTGATCGAGCGTAATAAAGAGAAATTGTATGAAAAATACGAGGTAACATAGATACATACGAGAAACAAGCGTTCTTGAATAAATTGACTCGTGAAAGATGGAAATTTTTTAAAATAATTTTTGAAAAATTTGTTTCTCATTATCTAAATTGCTTTCGCATTTGTTTTCTTATTCTAAAGAAAAGTGAAAGACGCATGAATTTTATCGTATGAAAAATTCGCTGCTCGGGGATTCAACTTCGTAGTTTTCGTCCCAGTTGTGCCACTGTCAAAACGTGGATTTAAAATTCGCATTAATTTTTAAACTCGAAGGTATTTTATGATAAGCATAGGTACTTCTTTCGTAAAACTTCTTTTCTACTTTTATACAAAGTATACTATTCTATTTATTCTATTTGCCATTCGATTTTGTCATCTTTAACTGAATTTGTATCCCATAATAAGGTTTAGTAGGCTAGGCTATACCCTTTTTCTTTTTTACAATCATCTACAAAACGAATAAGCTTTGTAAATGTACCTATATCTAATAACCAATCTATATTATTATCTGTAAGCTTTCATTCTCGATTCTTAGATTTTAAATTAATGCCACTGTTGCCAATTCAAAAACAGCTCAATGTTATATACCTACTTATTGAAAAAAAATCCCTATCGAGAAACTCGGCTTAAAAACGCACTTTTAAATAATACCCCAAATACCTTGTTTTATTCAACGATATATCAGAAATAAATATATATACGTATTTACGAGCAGGTATACCAATCTACCTACCTATATCTATCGAAGATATATAAAGCTTAAACGCAGATAGATAGGTAGGTAGGTATACAGTTTTTTCTTTATTGTTATTTTTAATGCAGAAAACTCCTATATGAAAAATTCTTTACCTACAATATACGAGGCCCGAGGTTAACAAAGATTGATGTACTTGATTTCAAGTATCACTCGTTTTGTATGATTAAAATGAGACTGCTGAGTTGCTTCTTGTTGATGGGTAATAGGTTATAGGTATGTAGTTAGTAGTAATACAGCATATGCGAGGATTTTGATGCCAAATTATTAAATTCCTATACATATCTTACACAAATGAATGAACGTATGCATAATTTGATAATGGCACGCGTTCAGTTACCTTTACCTCAAGGTAGGTACAATGTACCTACTACAACAGTCTTTCTTCATTTGGGCATTCTGTTCGAATTAGAGGCACCTACTCAAATTATTTTCATATGTGTTTTCAATGGCATACCCTCCTTAGAAATTTAATATCTACCTTTACAATTCTTAGCAATAACTTCTTCAATTTTTAAACAGTTGGGAAATCAAGGCCCGTAGCCAGCCTTAATTAGTAGGGGATGCTGACTGAACACCAGGGAATTTCGGATAAATATCCGGGCGATAGATCGTCAAAAGTACCAGCACGAATCTCCACCACCAAAGGCAAAGACTCGGCGATACTACTGACTGTATTCCAAATCTCAACTTCCTAGCTCAATTTGGAAGGGAGTTATGCGAGAAACAAACTCAAAAAATAAGGAAAATCGACCAAAAATCCATATTTTTGAGGCTGTGAGAGGGTGCAATGAGGCTATAAATTTGAAACCCCCAAAAAGCACATCTAGAGGCCCCTACTCATTAAGTGTACCAAATTTAAACTTCCTAGCTCAATTTGGCGAGAAGATGGGGAAGAAATAGCTCTTTTTCAAGGTCCAAAAAGGAAAACTCCAATGTCTTCCATCCTAACTGACCTACGAGGCTGATTTTTAAATATGTTCTACAACTTTGAATTATCTACCGATTGGTTCAAAAGGGAACAATTTTTACGAGTTCGACTTCTTAGCACCCCCTTCACCAAATTTCGGCATAACTGAATTTTGACTAAAGTTCGTCATCAATCATGTACATCTAATCGGCCACCAAAGTCAGCCGTTTGATAGAAGTGGAGCAATTTTGGTCAAGCACAGTAAATAATTTCAGTCTTCGGGGGAAAAAAACATAAAAATAATTTGTTATATCGCCCCTCATTCGCCATAGGTCGATAGATTGTAATAGCCACGCTGATCATCAGTTGTAGGTTTTTGCATGTCCTGATTATAGAGCTCATATTCTCAAATGGGAGTTACACATCAAAAAAACTCATTTTTCTACAGGTACCTAGATAAAGTAACCAAAAATACTTCCACAGTAAAAATTTTCCATTTTTGTTATTTTTTCACTGTTTTAAGACGGTTTTCAAAATCCAATCTTCTTCCACTTCCATTCAAAAATTAATAATTGAAAAAATTAATTAATTTGAAATCTTTTACCAAAATCTTGTGAAAAATTGTTGATTGGATAATTTTAATTTTGCTAGGCAATAATAAAATCAAATGTCAAAATGGAGCGAAGAGGAGAGCAAACTGTTTTGATTTGAAGTCTTCGACCAAAAAGTAGCGATTAAAGATGATTATAAATTATTTTTGCACTGTACGTTGGTTTTCCCTGAAAGAGAAAAGTGCCTAAATTTTTTCTTAAAAATCCAATATTTTTCCATTTTCCAACGTTCAAGCAACTTTTAGGGTTTCTGTTCAAGCCATTCAGTGAGGGGGGAGTGTACTGTTACACATTTTAAAGATTTTTAATGGGGAGCTCATAATAACTTTTTCAGAAGTTATTCACAAAAAACTAAAAAAGTTACAAATTTTTAGTCATTTTTTTTGGATTCAATTTAACTTTTCGAACCACTTCACCTCTACTCTTGATTTTTATACCACGCATACTTGAGAGTATACTTGGTTTAGAGCAAACAGCTGATTTTCATCAGTATAATTTTGTTTCATATGAATTTTCAAACTGAAGACAGGTTTAGGTGAAAAAGAAATTTTAGTAAACAGCATATCTCAGCCCCTTCGATTTTTTGGGTATGCTAACTATTATATATGTAAGTCTTAAGAGTCGACCTATTACTGGTACAAGGATGGCGAGGTTAATGCCAAACACACCGGGTATGTATATTTTTTTCTCAAAAATTCGCTGTAGTTACCCAACTACCGACTATCTAAGTAACTTCATGTAGTAGTAAAAAAGAAGATAATACGAGTATGTATCTAAAAAGCGAAATTTATGAAATAGTCGAACTACAGTGTAGTACTTTCATCATTTTGTATCTCGAATAAAAGAATAACGTTTTAGCAAACCTTTCATAGCAACGAATATAAGTAATATAAACATTTTCATTACCATGTAGGTAATTGGGTTATTACGAAAGTAAACAAAATATGCATACACTGTAACTACACTCGGAGAATATTTAAGTTTAATTTATAGGCTAAATCAAAAAAATACGAAAAATAAACATTCGTACATGATATTTTAAACCAGAAAAATAAACTAATGCCTACACGCTGGTTCCTCGACAGCGTAAGTCGTACTAAAGTTTACCTTCGTTCGGTGTAATTCCTTCACTTATTAATCGACTAGCAGAAAGCCTGTTACTGCATGCTATTCGATGTTATTTAATGAAAGACCACCATAACAATTTCAAGTGAAAAACATGCATCTCGTGTAACTCGATATCTGCGAAGTGATTAATTATAAAGCACAGTTTGCGGAGGGAGAGGGAGAGGGAGAGAGAGAAAGAGAAAGAGAGAAAAAAGCTTCGTTAGAGTTTTCTTCATTCATAGAGTAGGTGTACCTATAGTAGTACTCAGTACACCCATATTAATCAGATGATGTGTGTAAATAAAAAACCTACTAGCACGTTGTTCGGTCCACGATCCCGATACAGGAAAAAAGTACAGGAATAAACTGTTTTTATTATTTTAACAGTGCACCTGTACCACGGTCTTTCTGCGGTTTCTCTACCGTTACCATAGCAACAGCTTCACATTATGAAGTCGAAATTTTCCTTCGGTTTTAGGCATCATTTAAGTCCAAGACTAAACAGTTTATGTAGATCCCTTCCAGCAGATCGGTCCTTACTTCATTTTTCTCTTTCATAGTAACCACGTGTAGCCGGTGATAAAAAAAATATCCGACTTATCTGTCGTATTAATTGATTTTTAAACGGTGTTGTGCTGTTGTTTCATATTCGAGCTTATAATTTTCCTTTTGCTTTTTATCGACCTATTCAACCACACGATACTTTATTTTTTATCAAGTATTTCCCTTCCTTTTTTTTTATCGAATTAATTTTACGGTAATGATGACGGTGTGACAATTAATATTCTAATGTTAGTTACTGTGTTTTACATTATTTATGGTGTCATAGGCTACATATATGTTGAACAGCTGATTCTGGTAAGTTTGAATTAAGTATATTGCGAATGTTACGATTTCGAAAACAAATTCACATGATTTTACGCTTAATATTTTTATCATGATATGAAATTAGAAATTTATTTGTGTTTTTTCTCCGTACGAAACCAACTAATTGAAAAAAAAAATTTTTTCTAAAGCAGCAATATCAAAAATACTTTGATTCTTTTTTTTCATTCCATGCACGTGTTTTGCTTCAAAAGTAACTTAGTCCTACTAGAATGAAAAAAGTTTATTTTAAATAAATAATGTTATTTATTTTTCAATTTAAAAAAAATTTATTATATCAGATGATTTCTCCTTCACTTCTCATGATATGTTCAAATGCATTTCCCCATCAAGTGTAAGATAAGTAGATAAGATAACCCAAAGCAAGTTCTCGAACTATACTTACTTACGTGAGCAACGTGTAATCATCTAAAACGGGATAAGATTTCAGTTGACAAAGTTTATTGCGTGCGGATTTCCATATACGTTACGTACGACACTTTATACTGTTTTTCGCTGCATCACTGCCCAGCTATTTGAACGTTGCAAATAGGGGTTCCATACAAACGCTGACAAGACCACACAATAGAAATTATCTATTTCACATAGCTATTCTACGTTGAATACACTTCTGTAACATGTTCATATTATATTACGTATGCTGGATTGTTGGTTCATATTCATAACTCCTTTGCTTTCCATCCTCTTTACATATTTAATGATTATTTGTGGTACAGTAGCGAAACTCGAGCCCCCAATTTGCAATATTTAGTCATTCACGTGGATACATCACGTTCTGTTATACCTTACCTATCTATTTACCTTGGTTAGTGATATTCATTTGAATTTCATACATAGCATGAATGTGTTTTTTCTTTAAGAATAGCCTACGTCCTAGGGTAAATGTACCTTGCTACCTACTACCGAGACGTAATGTATACGAAGGACATTTTATTCAAAGACTTTAGGAATAGAGTTCTTTTCATCGCATGCACCGTACCAAACCTACGTTCTGGTTCCGTTCTTATCACCACTTTCATACATACACACTCCTACACATGTAGGTACTTGACATAAAGTCAATTTTCAATTCATCATCAGGAATGAAATTATTTGAGAAAATTTTTTGTCAAATTTCAGCAATCCTTTAAAAAAGCTATTACACTTGATGTTTTCAATGTCCTTAAGATAATTGCGCTTCAGCTACTTTCAAGGTATCACTCCTAGCTCCGTTAATCAACCCCAGTAAAAAATTATTCATCGTGCTAAAAATTCCCTGTTTAAAAAATCATCTTTTTTACTGAATCTTACGTAGAAATACACGGTTCTGGAATTAGGAACTGGAAAAAAAATTAAACCCATTATGAGGATGCTTCAAACATGAATGTAAAATTTTTTCCTACTATCAGATGAATAATTTCTGTAATGCTGCTTCGTGTGATTGGTTACGCTATTAGGGATCACTGAATATAGCTTTGTATCAATTTAGCACATTTGAAACCATGGAAATTGATGGAGAGATAACTATAAATTTTGATAAAATCGCGTAATTGGATTTATTGTACTGAATGTAATGCGCCATCAGTTGGTGAAAAAAAATCATCTATGTATGTAAATGATGAAGAAATTTTCCATGATCCCAGTTTCACTATATCTGCTTTTAACTTGAAATTTTCCGATGTAGTGCCCGAAATGTTTTCTGAACTAGCCAGAAAGAAACGAGGGGGGGCAACATTTAAATCTCAAAACAATTATACTTGACACAAAACACATAGGCGAAGTTCGGTGATTTGGGGAGGGGACTAAGAAGCTTAGCTCTCCAAAGACAGTAAACAAAAAAAAATTGAATAGTTTTGTTGTTAGGGTAGAAAGAGATTGTAAGCTTAAATTTTGGTGTGAAATGGACATGTATAAATGCTCGAGGGATGGTGCTTGGGGGGACCCCTCCCCTCAACCAGTTGATAAGGCTGGTAAAAAAAAACTTGTAAATTGTGAAGTTGGTTGAGACAAAATGAGAAAAATTGTGCCAACTGCACGAAATTTCCAACACGAATTTTTTAACTCCTAAAAACACAATTTTAGGGCTAAAACACCAATTTTTTCAAAATTTCATCCTCGCGGCGCTTAGGTACGAAAATATTTCTCATTTATTTCAATTGTGAGAGCTTGGGTCCCAAAAACAGTGCTTTTTACACAATCGAAACCATACATTTCACTTTGAAAAATAAGTTGGGAAGTTGATAAAAGATGTATATTTTAGTAGGGAAATATTTCATTTTCACCCCCCCCCCCAATCACATTAATTAACCCATTCAGGATAATTAACAAATTTTAATTTTGATTGCCACACATCTATTTCATTTATAACTGTAATTTATTACTCTAATTAACGCGTGTATTATGAATTATCAATATGAAATAATTTTAATTACTCCAACTCTAACTATCCCATTCAAATTAGTAATTTATGCACAAATTATGAATTTGTATAAAATAATCACAGTAGCCAACTTCATATTATAGTATTCCACGGTGGGTCGTTTTTGAATTTTTTTTTCGAAAATCGAAACGTAATACGGCACAATATTTGTAGAGTGAGGTCAAAAGAACATGGTAAAAATTTCAGGCCCCTTTCCCTTATAGAAATTTCAATCCGGCTCTAAAACGGCTTAAAATTTTTAATTTTTTTTTAGAAATAGTTTTATTAAGATTAGTTTTGCTCAAAAAGATCGTTTGAGGCGATTTCTGAACGTGACCATGGCATATTTGTGTATTAAAAAAAAAACAACAACAAAAAAATTGTTAAAAAATCAGGGAAAAAATTTAGAAATGGGAAAATTATCAATATAATAACCCAACAAGACTATTTGAGAAAATTTCCAACAACTAAATTGTTCTCAGGAGGAGTGTAAAATTTGTGAAAATATGGCAAAATGGCAAAAAAAACAACCAAATGAGAACCCTTGAACAGAGAAGCAGAGAATGAAAAATCGTTTCTACTCGTACAGATGGATTATAATACTGATAATCTTTCGTTTTTATAAATACCCAGCTCTCTAAATTTTTTTTCGATTTTTTAACAATTTTTTTTTTGAAAACTTATGAATATGCCAAAAAGTGACTCATTCTATATGGTCCTATAAAGGTGATTCACATTCGAAAATCGTCTCAAACGATCTTTTTGGGCAAAACTAGTCGTACTAGAACTACTAATTTTTTTTTAAATTTTTGTTATGAATTTTTTGAATTATTAAAAAATTTTGAACCGTTTTAGATAGAGCTGGATTGAAATTTCTATAAGGGAAAGGGGCCTGAAATTTTTACCACGTTCTTTTGACCTCACTCCACAAATACTGCGCCCTATTACGTTTTGATTTTCAAAAAAAGGTCAAAAATAGCCCACCCTATAGTATACGCATACTTGTACACAATTTAAGCCCCCCTGCAGTTTGAAACAAACGAAATAAATGGTTTCAGTAACACTTCGCAATGGTCAATTTTGAATTTTAGTTACTCGGTCAATACAGCGTTGATCGAATCGCCATTCTGCTTCTATTTTTTTTCTTTACGAGAAAATATGGTTAAAAAGGGGAGGTGATGAAGCTGAGTAACTTTTATAATAATTGCCAAAAATCTCAATTTCGATCATTTCGATCCAAACTTGGAATCTAAAAAGACAAGAACTGACAACATAATCCCTGTGTGCTTGAACGTAAACAATACTCATAAAAAGTAAAGATGAAGTACTTACTTCTTACTTCAAACTGCAAATATCTAAGATCATGCTTCTATCATTACAAAACCATAAAAAGGTATTGTGTTTCACAAGTCCATCATCTGAAAAAAAAGCAACGTAAAATTCAATGAACTTTCGAGTACATTATAAATGAAATTTTGGTAAAAATATCATCTTGCTAGGTACATTGAAGAGTGGATACCCCATAGAGAAAGTTAAACCATGTAATTAAAATTATGCTATTTTTCAGTACAAAAAGTAACTCTACAACGAATAACTTTCAATACGTTCATAGGTATGGTATACGTATACCATATAAAAAATACTTATAGGTATGTAGAACATTTTCGAATATGCTTCCTTTATCCTTTTCCATACGAACCTGTCAATAAATATTCCTGCCTGGTACAGTAGAAACGAAATTGAAAATATCTTTGAAAATTATTTAAACCGTAGAGGAAAAATATGTTCTTTGAAATTCTCATTTAGAAAGAAAAAGTCAAAATACCTACCTACTCGTGACATTAATTTGATTTGTTTTTCAGCTATACAAAAAGTGATATAGGTTGAGCGATTCAATTCTCTTTCGAGTTGGTATAGCTTGGTCTAGGTAGCGGGTACTGATACTGAACCTTTACACGAATCAAATGAAGGAAAAAATTTCAACACAGAAAATCGCCCACGATGATTTTTTTGCAGTCCGTTCTGTACTCACTCACCTACCCAATAAAGATTGGTACACCGTTAAAAACTATATTCAACGATGAAATCGAAAATGTGAAAAAAAAAATACCTATACCAATCAAAATGGCATAAACGCATCAGTTGCGCAGCTTCAGTCATTGTGCTATTTTAAACTTTTACTCGGAGGTTTGAAACTGAAGGCGAAAATGCAGAACTTTTTGATCGGATCGGTACGCTTTTTTTTTTCTCACCTTTCGTACTCATCTCGGTTTCGCAGTAGTTAAACCGAGTGAGAAAATTTTTAAATTATTAATCACATCGAAGAATAGTACATGGAAATAATCTAGCCATTAAAATTAATCTTGGAAACGAAATCAATTTTATTATTCTACAGCCTCCGTCGCGTCGTATTCATTATATATATATCCTTTTGACAAAATCGAAAAAAACTTCATCACATATTTACGTAGATTTTAAATTATTTATTAAACGCGATAATCTGCGAAGCAAAACTCAGTTTAAGTGGCAAGGGATCGTGTTTAAAAATTCATAGGCCAAGTCTGCCGGTCGTCGTTATCTATTCGAATCCTGCTCAATTATTAAACCATTAATTGCAAAATGTTAGAATTTACTAAAAGTTACAAATCATTGCGTCGCGTCCTAGGTTACCTAACGTTTACACAACGTGCTATTTATGACCGTAATTTTCCGCAGCTTTTTCTTTCAAAGCGCCAATCTCTCGAATGCGGATGGTAGGTAGACATTTGGCAAAAGAAAAAAAAAAAATGATCTGTATCGGAAATTTTTTCTGTAACGTATCGAAATGATTAAAACATCTTTCGACAATCAACACCGTTCAACTTTGAAAACCGCAAGTGTTTCTGTTTATTCCCCTTTTTTGAATTCAAACCGCAGCTAACAGTCATCAATTACCAACGAAATTGAAAAAAAAAAAAGTTGGCAATTTTAGTACCGTAGATAGGTAGGTAAGGTACTTATTTTGTAATCCGGGCGATATTTCATTTCGTACATGTATAACTCCTTCGTTTATCCAATTATGAAAATTTCTCAATTCAGCACAACGAAATTATCGTCACTAATCCGATATAGCGTTTTAAATTTCCAAAATGAAAACGTGTTTGTAGTAGTACTACCTTGGGTCCTGATAGGTAGTAAATACTAAGGTGGTGTACGTCTGCGTATACTTCTACGACTGATATCTCTCTATAAAGGCCTACGTCAAAAGAAAACTTTTTAGTTACATTTATTTAAGTAAAGAAAATTTGACATTTTTCAAGTACCCCATATCCGCACCGTCGAACTTCTCACAATTAAAATTTTTCACGTTATAATTTCGAATCATTTCCGCGCCAGATTTATATTGAAGGAAAATTCACGCGTCTTTGGAGTTACCGCGTGTACTTAATAATTCCAAGTTTACTTCGAATAAATAAGGCGCGAGACGAGAGCGTTAAAGGCCTACTCGTCGTACATCTTTCACGCGCCGCGTTTGGTCTCAAATTATTAATTTAATCGTATTATACGTAAAGATAAACTATAATCTTATTTTCTATATCGTGTTTCAGCTAACGTTAATATGCATTCCCATAAAATTTAACAACATAATTCGCGCGCAACTGTAGGAAATATATAAGCGAATTTATTTTCAAGTTTAAAAATAGATTAAATTTTCGTACATACTTTTATGAATTTTTAGAATCGTAAAAACCAGATTTTTGATTTCACATAACAATGAAACGAATAAAATCGGTAGGAAAAGTAATGCTGAATTAGTATTTTTACATATGATTTGAACTTATTTTTTACATTGGTTGTTTAGGTTTAATTAGTTTTAGAATGGAATATAAAAGACGAAAGAGCCATAATCAGTGGTAGATTTAAGAAAAAAAATCGAAAAGGAAGTGAGAGCGGGGGCTTGTTTATAAATACACATTTTTTTAGTGGAAGAGAAAGAGTTATGTCATAAAGGAGTTAAAACAGTAGAACCACATTAAAAGGATTTGTCACAAATTGAAAATGGTATGAATTCTTTTCCGTGAAGAAATTATGAATGTACGAGAAGCTGATATCAATCAAGATAGTATATGTGGGGGAGGGGGCTGTTTTTTAATCCTAAAAAAAGCGGTTTCTTGCCTGCAAGATGTTTCGCTTCGATAGTACTTCCTTCATATCACGAATAGAGCAACCCAAGTTAGACGTATGCATAATGTTTTGCCTTTTTTAATAATTATATTTGTAAAGATACACGGATGTCAATGAGCTACAGCAAGGTAAGGAGGGAAATTTGCCCATTTTTTTCATTCGTTAAATATCAAATTACCAACTGAATAATTCCTATTTTTGAGCACTGTAAAAAAGGCCACTACTCTGAAAAATCTTTAAAAAAATATGGAAGGTGTAAAATACTTGTAATAACTCGAAGATTTTTTTTAGAGTTTCCAGTTCTAAAGTGAGGGTTAACAAGCTCTCGCAAAGTTTTCAAAGCTCATTTCTAGGTCCTACTAAAGGTCCAAAAAATCTGAAAAAATTCCACAACACTTCCCCTTGAAACCTTCATTTTCATACAAAATTTGAAAACAAATTTAGGCACTTTTTTCTTTCAAGGAAAAATTCAAACGTACACCGTCCACTCGCCAATTTTTTTGCACATTTATCCAACTTAAACATTTTAACGTAAAATGCAAAAGTAATGCATTACTCTTTTATCTGTAATTAAAATGAAATCATAAAATCAATCATTTCTCTTTTTAATTTCAGTTCACACTTGATTTTTTATCCAAAATGTACCCCACTAACACACCAATACCTTTTTATATTTATTCAACTAGGATATTTCAACATAAAGTGCAGAAATCATTCATTATTTTTTTATTTAAAAAAAAAATGTTACAAATCCATGACAATATTTTAACATAAAGTGCAAAAGTCACTCATAATTATCTTTAATTTTTTTAATTGTTCCATTTTTTCTTATTTTTTAATTTTTGTATACTTTAATTTTTTTATTCTTTTTCACATGTATTCAACATGGACATTTTAAAATAAAGTGTAAAGACATATCCATGTCAACATTTCAACACGAAGTACAAAAATCATTCGTACTCAATCATTTTTTATCGCGAGTTTTAACATTTTAATATAAAGTGCAAAAATCTTTTATAATCATCTTTCATTGCGAATTTTTGATCAAAAACTTCAAATCTAAAATGAAATACTTAACTCAGACATTTTAACATTAAGTCCAAAAATCGGTCATACTCATCTTTCATTGTGAGTTTTATCAAACTTCCCCACCCTTAAGACATATCCATGTCAACATTTTAGCATAAAGTCCAAAATTTAAAAACGTAACGTTTTCACATAATGACCCTAGACCCAAGACATATCCACGTCAGAATTTAACGAAAATTCGTACAGAAAAACAATTAAAGTGAAAGTTCCCCTGAAAGTATATTTTTCACTGCCCCCACCCTCCAGTAACGAGATAAAAAATCGCAAATACGTTTAAAAATCATCTTTCACCAGTGCCTCAATAGTCTCCTAAAAAAATTTTAACTCAGGGAGCCAGGGGCAAATCGTCCTCCTTACCCTGTTATAGCTCTTTGACATGGATATGTCTTAGGGTTGGGGATCATTCTTTGAAAACGTCATGTTTTTGATTTTTGGACTTTGAGCTAAAATGTCTGAGTTGAGTGTTTGATTTTAGAATTGAAGTTTTTGATCAAAAACTCTTGATGATAGATGTTTGTACAATGTATATTTTACTACGCAATAACAAAATCAAACGTTGAGTATTTTTGGTAAAATTTTACATCAACTCCATTCCAAATCTTTTCCTATTCCATTCTAACTCTATTCCATTCCATTCCATTTCAATTCCAATTCCATTCCATTCCAATTCATTTCCAATTTCATTCTATTTCAACTCCATTTCAATTCCTTTCCATTCCAATTCCATTCCATTTCAATCCCATTTCAACTCCTTTCCAATTTCATTTCAATTCCATTCCAACTCCATTCTATCCCAGTTCCATTCCAATCCCAGTTCCATTTCACAGTAACTTGGAAGCCTCCTGTTTATCTGTAGAACCAATTCAAAGCGTTAAATTGTTAAGCATAATGCTATTGTGGTTCTCTTAAGACTGTCTAACCATCTTCTGAAGCTGATCATCACTTCATTTTCATACTTTTTTTTGGCCTTAAAAGTGTCTAAGCGAAGTTTTGAAAAATCAAAAATTTTATTGATCAAAAAGATAAGTAAGCATATTTTCAGTATAGCCAGCTGAGGCTGGTGAAAAGGCAACAGCGCTGTGAAAAAAAAAGCACCAGAATCAAAGAAAAAGCACCACATTTTTGTTTCTGTATAAATGAAATGTAGGTTTGAGACTTGAAAGTTGAAAATTTTAGGCAAGTGTAACTTGCTAATGGTTCATAATTACGTTACAATCAAGTATGAAAATTCCGCCATTGTTTTTTTGACGAGCATGAGGTGGCTGATTTATTTTGAAATTTCGCTTCAAAGTTCAATTCAAACTTGAAAGTTTGGCATTGCCATGGCATATAGCTACGCGAGTAGTATTTTTCATGTTAAATTGTGAGGCTACTTGAGTGTCTTGAGTCACTCTGTGGTGGTAGAGGTGGAATGTCTGTTCACATTATATATCCCATTCCAATGGAAGAAGAATCCGACCAGCATAGCAATGGACGTACTCTATCGGTTTTTGGCTTGATAGAAATAGGATGCAGTTTGTAGTGTGAAGTGTGAAGCAACAGGATAAGATAACAGATAAAAATGTAAGATATTTCGCATATTAGTGTACAAAATGAGCATTTTTTTCAAATTTCAAACTAATAATAATTCTATTTTGATCAATTTTTAATGCGTAATACCCCTGAAAACGAAAACCCACCAGAAAGTACCAGAAAAGTCCAAAGCATCATATTAATTTAATCACCAGCTCTAAAAAAAAACGTATGAAAAAACACCGGACCAGGTAATAAAATCATTAGGTCTGGCAACACTAGATATTTCCCAAGATCTTCTCAAATGTTTAAAGGAAAACAATATCGAAAAATTATGATTTCTGAAGTCTGATAACATTAATAAGCTACCAGACACACTACAATCTTTAAAATGAAAAATGTTTAATTTTAAATTCTATAAAAACGCTTGTAGGATTTTCAAAATGAAGGGGAGGGGAGGTTTTCTTGTCACCGTTTTTTAATGCAACTTTGTATTTCACAGTGCATAGCGGAAGGCTAAGATTACACTAGCGTTCCCATTATTCTTGTATCAGAATTAAATAAGTAACGAATACGAGCGTATAATTAAATTCGAGATGGTTCCTACGATTCGTTTTTTTTTCTTTCTTATTTTTCAACTTTTAATAATAATTTTTCAAAGTTGAACAAAAGTTGTAATAAGTACAAATTTTGTGCTGTAGATACATTTGCTGGTATTTCAAACTCTCGTACCTATGTCGCTGACGAAATACAAGAAAATTCCACTCTAAAAGCGTAAAATTTGCCTGTTCCTCGGCAAGAAAATTCGACAATGTTTTAGGTAATATAAAAACCTATGCTTCAGTGAGTCAAGCAAGCAAAGAACGTAACGATGACGACGCTTCGTTTACAACCATTCCCTTCAAACTACCAAGAATATTAAAAATCCTCCGGTGTCTCATCTTTTCGTTTGTATCTTGTACACAAAACGTCTGCTTATAGTCTAAATGACAATGCGGCAATAGTTTTGAAATTCATTTTTTCAATCTTCACCTTTTACTGCAACTTGATAAAATAAAAATATACCGGTATCTTTACACACCTACCTAACTACTTATGCATGTTGGAAATTCATATCAATTTTTTTCCAATTTAGCAGCACTTTTTATACGTAGGTACTTTTGAAACTTCGCGATTCAAAGTTTTTTGGCGTAAGTTAAAAATAACGTTACGTATCAGGAACAAAACCACACAACGACAGCATCTCAAACCACGACAATAGTGTTAAACTTACGAACACGTATTTTTACACAGACGAGAAAAACAGCGACGAACTAAGGCACACTTGCTGGCACTTTGATTTAGTCAAGTTGTGTATACTTGAACTCGTTAACCTACGTGTACGTACCGTCGATCTCAAAGGCACGACGTGAAGGGTCCTGTTCCCTTTCACATCATTTTCTTAATCCTTTTTGGCGTTCGTGACGTAGAAAAAATACAGACATCAAGAGACGACAACCAATCATGTGTACAGAAGAGAATGGAAACAATCGCGAAACTTAATTACATAATTGACTGTTGTAAAATGGCTTAAAAACCCATTTTTAAAGATCTAGGTTGTTAACAAAGAATTCCAAATTATCGCCGAAGGGTTTCGGTCGGACAAACCATATTCGTATATACGAAGTTTTCGTTAGCATTAACAAATTCATTAGATGATCGAGTAGCCAGCGGGCTAAATAACTGGACGAGTTACGACTACACTACGAGTTCCAAGTTTAGGTATGAATTTTCTGCACAGAATTTAATTCCACATTCGTACAATTGAAGCCTTAGTAACTCGTCAGGGGTGCCTTTAAATTTGATTATAATTCAATTTACAAAATGAATCTTCCGGCAGACGTTGATATATACGTGCTTTTGAAAAAATTCACTCTGTCGAGAATAGTCAACCATGCACGAATAAAAGTATTTTTCGTTTTATAAAAATTTCACATTGAGTTACAACACACGATACGAATGGCGATTTTGTAAAAATGATTCCACTCTTGTTAATATATATAGTATACCTACACCTTTCACATTTAAAATCAGTTCTACTTTGAAAGTATATACCTACATGGATAGGAGCGTAGGTAGAGGTACATACTCATTCGTACTAACATTTCAGCTGTAAATTTAACTTTATTATAAATCAAAAAGTTGCATTGTTTGTAAATTCTGAAGAGAAAAAAATATTTCAAATCGTTTCACTTGCTGGTTTCCTACTTCATTAATACAAGCAGTAGGTACAGAACTATAGATACGGTACAACACTGTTCATTGGTTTTTCAGAAATGGAACGATGTTTTATTTTTATTTTTATTTATGAGACATTATCTTTTCGTCTCGCTACTTTTCAATTACTTGTACCGAAATCACTGATAAAGAGTGAATCTTATCACGTTTTTACGCTACGAATAAAATTATTTCATTATTTAATGTTCAACCAGAAACGTTTGAGAAAACGTATTAAATTCACTCGTATGTGAAATTCGTACATCGTTATACCAAGAATGCTTTGCTTTGCAACAACAAATTAGACAGAAGTCATGCAGTAGAGTTTCGAAAACCATTTTAAATAGCTGCACCAGTTTAATGAATAAATTAAATACACTCAGCATTAAGGGTTAAATCCGACTCAAATTATTACTCGTAACAACCACATACTTTTAATACTTAATAGTGCTCGCATATGTTATATATGTAAGTTACTTTTACTTATACCTTACCAAGTTTTAATGATTCGAAAAACATTATCATTTATTCAGTTTATAATATTTACCAGGTGAAAAGCTAAACGAAAAAATTTCCAGATACGTATTCAGCTTCAGAGAAATGCACTTAATTCAAAATCACGTCCGAAATTTTTGATACCTAGTTTTTTTTTCTTTTTACGAAACATTATTTACTCGTCCTCGTAGAAACAAAATTGAAAAACATGAAACTAATTTCTTAAAAACTGGATTACTTACAAGTCACATAATTGTAAGCTATTACTCGTTATTAATAAATTAAATGCCCTCAAATGGCGCCAAAAATGATAATAAAGATTAGATTTCTTGACAAAAAAGTACGGGAACCTTCTGATCGGCTCGGTTCTGATTTGAATGAAACTTAGCTGGAAACCACCTGGAATCAAATTTTCGGCTGCTAAAGTTCATACTTGGATTTTTGACCTATTTTTGACCAACTGTATAGCTGATAAATACAGCAAAAATAAAATTGAAGGGCGACTAGGTTCCATTGAAGGACGACCGGAGACTATTTAAAAGTGGCTACTGGCTACTGAAGTAGGATTACAGACTGTTGAACGTAGTCTGGAGGCTATTGAGAGGCGGCAGAAGGCTATTGAACAGCGTTTGGGGGCAACTTGTGTACATTGAACGGTACCTGGAGGTTATTGCACGGCGTCTGAATGCTACTGAAGGGTGACTTGACGCTATGGAAGGGCGATTGCAGGCTATTGAACGGAGTCACAGGGTTTGGAACAGTGTCTGAAGGATATTGAACGGCAACTTGGAACTATTCAAAGGCGTCTGAAAGCTTTTGAAAGTCGACCATGGGCTATTGAATGGTGTTTGAAGACTATTGAACAGCGTTTAAAAGCTATTGAACGGCATGCAAAGGCTGTTGAATGGTGTGTGGAAGCCATTGAAGCACGTTCAGAGGCTACTGAGGGGCGCTTGGAGGTTATATAATGACTTCTGGAGGCTATTGAAAGGCGACTAATTTCCGTTGAAAGATGACTGTAGGCTGTTGAAAGGCTGCTAGAGGCTATTGAAGGGGCACTAGGGGCTATTGGACACAGTGTAAAGGCTATTGAATAGCGTTTGCAGACTATGGAATGGTGTTTGGGTGCTATTGAAGGGCAACCTGTGCATATTGAACGGCGTCTGGAGTCTAATGAAGAGCGTCTGTAGGCAATAAAACAGCGTCTGGGTGCTGCTGAATGGCACCTTGGTGTTATGGAAGTACGATTGAAGGCTATTGATCGGGATTGGGAGGCTATTGAATGGCAACTAGGAACTATTCAAAGTCATCTGAAAGCAATTGAAGGGTGACTAGGGACTATTGAACGGCTTCTGGATGCTATTGAAAGTCAACCATTGAATGGCATCAGAAGGCTATTGAAGAGCAACGGAAGGTAACTGAACCTAGATGCTATTGAAAGGTAACTAGGGGCTTTTGAAAGGCGACTATGGGCTATTGAAGGGTGACTGTAGGCTGTTGAACAGCGTTTGAAACCTATGGAAGGGCGACTAGGGGCTATTGAAAGACGACTAGGTTCTATTGAAAGACAATTGGAGGCTGTTGAAGGAGGGGACTAAGGGCTACTAAACGGAGTCTAGAAGCTATTTACTGCCATACAGAAGCTATTGAGAGGTGTCAGGAAGCTGTTGAAGAGCAACTTATGCATAGTACCAGGAAATAATCTTTAACGAATTCCAAGGTCAGAAGTCGCGGAAGGGCCCTTCATCAAAGATCACAAAAGCATTACCTCTACAATACACAGCAACACCCGCTCTCCATTCTAATTATTCAATTTTAATTGTTTTTTTTTTATACTCGATCCTTTTTAATCCAATTTAATCCTTGTTTTACATTTAATTTTGAAACTTCAATGTCACTTTTTTACCTAAGAATTTTGTCATTTATCATCTTTATGGCATTTTTAAAAAAATAACATGCCGTGAATTTTTTAATTTGTCGTCCAATAAATTCTTTCGTTGCGTCGTTTGAAAACTTTTTTCATCAAAGTTCCTATGCTCGTCTTGCTGACACCTTTTTTGGTCGTTGGCTAAAATCACACCCAAAAATAAGCACCTGAAATCACCAAAAATGAACTTAATAATCTTCTAGGACCCCAAACCGAATTTTCTTGATATTCCCTCCCTTGATAGACTGTAATTGCCTGATTTTCATTGACGATATGACATGGAAAACCAGGCTAGAAATATAACTTGAAACACATTTAGCACTTGCCCTGTTCCTTCTAATTCTCCAATTTGCCTCGGGGAACCAGATAAACAATGTTACAGAAAAAGTTTGAAATTCAAGCGAAGCTTACTTGATATTGAAATTGATCGAATTTCATTCTATTCATTTTTTGTGGTTTATCAAAAGGAATGAACTAAGGCTGTAGGAAAAAAAAGGTACCTATTTATTTGAATATTATCATGTTGTAACTTTCTCTTGTCTACGAAAATGAAATGAAAAATATCCGACAAGTTATACCAGATTTATTCACGTGAGCACACTGGTTGAATATCCGCCGAGGGAACAGTTGGTGTAATTTTTTCCCCTGAAGTATACCGAGAAGTATAAAATTAGAACAACAATACTTTTACGAGAAATCCATCTCTATCTATGAAGAGTGATATTGAAGAATCCCATTTTGAAAAATTCAAAGTAGCCATATCAAGGACATGTAACGAATCTTACAACATTTCAACTTCTGAGTACTTTCAGAGAGGAAGGGAGGTTCTCGATTTTTTACACTTTCAAACTATTTTTGCACAGGCATAAATCCAAATAATATTTTTAAACATTTTTTATATGATTTTTTTCTAATTGCAGCTTAATTTCTCTCTTCATTGATAAAATTGAAGAAATTACATACTTTTGGTGTACGTTGAAATCGTAAATATATAATAATAATTTTTCCCTTTCCGTACTTGGCTTGTTGTTGAACTAAACTTTGGTATTAGTAGAAAATATGCCCACTTACGATTTACTTGCAATTCAATAGCAGCTATATGGATATGAGCGCTAATAATCCTGAGCTTTTTAAAATTATTAGAACAATTCTACAGTAAATTTGAAATACTCGCTACACGTCAATTAAGAAGATTTGTTACGAAGATGTAAATCAAAATTGAAGAGTTTATTTCATGGTATTTGCTTTCGGGAATAAGTTTTCTTCGGCTGTATGAAAAAAAAAAGCGAACTAGGAGGCGAAAATTTATGTACTTTTTGAATACAATACAAACTTTTGTATTTTCACCGCCAAAACACGAACAAATAAGTGAATATCCGAGCTCGATTTATGGATTTTCATTGCTACAGGGTTATAAATGAGAGTAAAAGTTATAACATGAGAAATGGCCTATATCAAAAATCTTTTACGTTTCCGCTATACCAAACGAATCGTAATATTTTAGAATAAATTAACATCGTCGACGATAATCCTACATACCTTTCGTACTCATTTTAAGACCTATGTACATATGTAGATCTAGATACCTACATATACGTGTTATGGAATGGATACTGTACCTATAGACAGTTAGATACCTATTGAAATAGAAAACCTATACGAATTACGAACATTGTTCTGATAGAACGTGTATCTTTACATCAATATAAGGTCAATCAGGATAATTGTAAACGCTTTTTGTACTTTTATTTTTTTCCTTTTGTTTTGGGCCAAAAAGATGCCAAAATCAATTTCTTCTTGGAAATTCAAGTATACCGCTTTAAAGTACATAGTTTAAGCTATCGATTCGTGTAATAGAAAATAATTTTGCATGAACCGAATCCTAATCACGAAGTGTTTAATTTTTACCGTTCTGAAAAGTAAATTAGTAAGGTAATTTGTCAGTAAGTAATAACTAAGAGGAAATTTTTTAATATTTTCGTTAACTACGTCGCATGTAATGATTAAAAAATTCTAAAAAAGTTATACATCATACCCCCACCAATGGAAAAAATTCCAAATCAACCTAAGGCTACTTGCAATCCAGCAGGTGATAACACAAAAAGTATTCAAAACGGTGTTTCATTGGTCTAAATATCAATATTGATTATCCTAAAAAAATTTCCTGTCCCAAATGTTACTTTGAGGGGAGCAGAAGCTATCAACTACAGCAAATGTAAAAAAATTTAAATTCGCTAATAATTGAGAATTTCTAATAACTACAAAGAGTTGATGTAAGTTGATATAATTTTCTGGTATGAATTGTATGGCAAATTTTAAAATGTGAGAGGGTACCTCAAATTGATATTTTTTTCGGGAATTTGACTGATTTTCAGCAATTTTTTGAGTCATCAGCTGCTGCTAAGTAAGCAATTTTTATTTTCCAGTGATTGATAACCCCTTTTGCTCCCCTTTCAACGAACCTAGGCATGTGAAAATTTATTTGTAAATTTTCCCATATGTATCCATCATTTTGTCATAAAAACCATTTCGGTACTTATTTTGCAAAAATTTTGAAAAAAATAAATTTCAAACTCGTACGCTTAGCAAAAATGTTTAGGTTTTTACCAAAACATGGAAATTTTGGGCCTCTGTTTGATAAAGTGAATATAAAAAAAAATTATCAATTCATGGCTGAGCTCAACAATGCCGGTGTTCTACTCTAAACTAAATAGTCCATCAAAAATACCATTGATGTTTTTGATGTATCACATGACTGTCCCAAAAATAAACTCCAAAGACAAAACTATATCAAATTTCAACTTCTTGGCTAAATTATGAGGCGTGATAAAAATAAGAAAGATGTGCCAAAAAACCACTTTTTCGTGGTGGTGAGGCGATGAAACGGTGCTGAAAAGTTGAAACTCTCAAAAAGCACATCTATGACCTCTTCTAAATCTACATTACAAATTTCAACCTTTAATTAGCTAAATTAGGAAGGGAGATACACGTGTGAAACAAATTTGAAAAATAAAAAAAAACAACCAAAAACCGACTTTTTCAGAGCTTGGAGAGGGTGCAATGGGTCTGAATAGGCGAGTCTACCAAAAAACACATCTATGACGTCTAGCAAGTCCACATACCAAATTTTAGCTTCCTACCTTAATTTGAAGGACAGATAGGAAGATGAAAAGCCTGTTTCAAGGTCAAACAGGGAAATAATCCCCATATCTCTTCTACTGATTGAATTAGGAGGCTGCTTCTGAGTAGTTATACAACTTTGTATTGTTTGTTGATTGGCTCAAAAAGGAACAATTTTTGCGATTTTAGCCCCTAGGTACTCCTTTCCAAAATTCGGGTATAACTGAATTTTGACTCGATGTCATCTTTGCTCAAAAATATTAAATTTGCACCCAATCCAAACATACTGCCCAAAATTAACTGATTTTGGTTAGAATCGAGCTAAGCAAATGATTTCAGTATTGTAGGGAAAAAGGAATAAAAGGAATTCATATTTGTCATGACCAAAAAATGGTCGTAATGCTTGTCTAGGACCCAAAACGGATTTCGTTGATACTACCCCTCCCCTCTAACTCCCGTATGTCGATAGTTTGTAATATCCTGATTTTCATTGACAAAATGACATAGAAAATCAAGCTAAAAATAGATCAACATTCGAGGTGATGACGTAAAATATACGTACATAAAGTTGATAAAACTATATAAATAAATAAAAAGACAATTATTTTTCCCCAGCTAGAGCGAATTTTTATAAAGTAATTTTAAAGGTTTCGAATCAACATCGTTATCATGTGTACGTCTACGTATAAGTATAGGTAGGTAGGTAGGTACCAGGTAGCTATAATATCACTCAAAACGAAGTAGCTACAAAATACATTTATCGGTAAAAGGAACACCTCGAAATTGAAATGATATTTTGTACTTACAAAAGCTCTAGAGTATATCTTCTCATAACTTCCTTGTAAAAGTTTATATACGTACGTATAAATTGGTGACTGACATTAAAAACGAATCGAACCAAGAGAATGACACGAGCTAAAGGATGACTATATGGTGTCAACAAGAACGTTACGAAACCCGAATCACATATGGTGTAAGATAAATTAAAAAGCACCTATAAGAAAAATCAATTTCAAATAAGAATCCCAACATAGTAGGTCTAGATAGTAGGTATATCTTTATTATTCGGCCAAATATTTTCTTCCAACTTCGCGACAAATATCTACGAGATTTCATTTGTCCATTTTCGCAATTAGATAGAATTTAGTTTTCTTACCGGATTATTTAAGATATAAAACATGAACCAACGTATTTTTCGAAAAATTTCGTCGACTTTTTTCAATGTAAAAATTAATTTTTTATCCTCATCGATGAATTCAGTACATTCCGTTAGAACAAAATACCATTTCGTTTTATTTTCATTAATTTAAAAAAATCAATTTACGTTAAATTCGATACTTCCTACCGAAGTGTCTAATTTATCGATCCTACAAGTGTAAGATTATGGCGAAAATTAATTCCTTTCTTTAATTGAAAAAAAATTTTATTCGAAAAATTGCCTTTCCTTTAAATTAGATTTTCAATGTAACTATTTTTACACAGCAAGAGAAACAGGAGAAGCAAGGAAAATAAACATATAAATACGAAGAAAGTTAAATAATTTGAAACCTAGGTAAGTCCTAGGTACCTAGGTAACTAGGTTGTAAGTAGGTACATCTACATACATACATACCTATATGCATAGTACGTAAGGGTGGATCGAAAAAAAAAAACATACCTTGGATTTTGACCAAACTCACGGAGGCGGTAAACTTTGAATTAAAAACTTATCATATAAAATTTTGTGATGCTAGCTCAAAAGGGGGTGGAGCTGGGTCCTCAAAGTGTGGAATTTAAATGCCTATCGCACAGCCCTCCAAAGTTTTTGATAGGCAACCATGCTACAGGAGTACAACTTGTGTTGCTTTACTTGTGGTATGAAGGAGATACTATCGGTACGGAATACCCAGTATAGTAGGGTGGAGCGAAAACCCAAAGTTCAATATTTGAGATGCAGAATGAAAATCAGTTTTCTCATGCCTCTCGATGTAGACTAGGCCAGGTTTTGCACTGAAAAATCATCCTTGTGAGATAAAATTGAAATGTTGAGTTTAATCATCTAAAATTAATTTTCTTTATCTATTTTAAGGGACGTTTCTCAAAAAAATTTCTTTCGTGGGTTTTCAAAAAATTGTGACAAAACCTAAAAAATGATATTTTTGAAAAAACCTCAAATGAGGGGTAATGATCTAAACTTCTCGCTAGTAATTATTTTGGGTTCAAATATGTACTATAATTTCATTGGTGGAAAAAAATTTTAAAAGAATTTTTTATTTGATGTTTTGGAAATTTTTGAATGTTAAGTGAATTTTGCTAGTTTAATAAACAGATGAGGGGGGGGGGAGAGCTGAAATTTTCACCACATATTTTTCAGGTCATTTCACAACTATTGTGACCCTATCGTTTACAGATGTTTGAAAAAACACAACTTCAGCCCCCCCTCCATTGTATACCCATAAAAACGCTGAAAATTCTATACATATACCAAAATTTTAAACGAAGAAACAATTTAAGCTGTGATTGTATTTTTTATGCTTGTTTTATTTTAAATGAAATAAAATTCTGAAGAGCATAAATTTTTCATTATTTTCATTTTTCTGGGCAGTGGTGGAACCTCTAAATATTAAACGGGGAGCTAAAATTTTAAAGGGTGATTATACACCTACCAAGGCCACTTTTCAGAACCCAAGCTTTTAATTTAAAAAAAAAAGTTGAAAATAGGCCCACTTAATTCTACCTTATTGTTTAGTGATACACAAAGGCCGTTGCAAAGTCACTAAAAATACCGAGAAACGAATACCGCTTGAAAAAACAGAGAAAGAAAAATTCCAATAAAAACCCTTGATTTTGACGTGTCGCTTTAACGGTACAGACACTTATGATGAGCAGTGTACGTGTATCATACAATGGAACGATTTCACAATTCAAACGAGTTGAAGTGAATCTTAATTTTCATCAGATGAACTTATCAATGTTTTCGACCAATTAACGAATGAGAGGAAAAAATCCGTTTTACGAACACAAAATACCACCTAAGCAGCTTATAAGAAATACTGAATTCAAAATAGTTCCATTTTTGTATCAAAAAGGATAAAAATTTGGTAAAATATTTTTTCAGTCGGTCTTATTAAAAATGTTTACATCCGTTGAAAAATTCCTTTGAAAATTCCATCGTATAGAAATATTTATAATTTTATAGACTGCATAAAAAATTAAATACGTACAATTCGGACGAGATATGTTAAAAACAGACCAGGCTTCGTGATCGTATAACCAAAATTTATGTGGTACCCAGCTCGACTCTGCGGCAAAACACTACTCGTAAAAATTATGCCTGAAAGATACTGAAATGAAAGCGATAAAATACGGTTCGTTAGCACAAATCAAATGTAAATTACACCTCGAGCAGAAATATTAAAATTTATACTGGCCGCATCGATACTACATAGAGATAGATACACGTATTATACACCAATTACAAAACTACGTGTGAGTACAAATACATGTACCTCCGAGTATACCTAACGAATGAAAATAAAAAGCCTCGACAAAGATAATCTTCAACACTACAAATACTAAACAACTAAACAACGAATATAAAGAAGAAAGCTGGTGGTATCTTGCCTATTTTCAGGTAGGTATTTTCTTTAACACAAGTAACCGTACGTTTGAGGTAAGAAAACAGAAGCAAACTTCTATCATCATTACTCAAGCCTTGAAAATAGAAAACAACAAAAGCTCTTACCTACATAAATGTCAATTGCCAAGAAAAGAACATTCAGCAAAACATTCGTAACTTGCACAACATGTACGATACTCCATCTGCGAAACAAACGAAAAAGAAAAATTTTTTTAAAGTAGTCGAATTGGTGGGCTATTTATTTATGATAAACATTTCTACCAATGAAATTAATAATACGACATATGTCTAAATTATTAATTAATTTGCCGAGTCGAATAAAAGCTCGGTTGAAACGTTTCCTACAAGGATTCTTCAAAATGACCATTAAATTGTATAAGCGCCAACGTGAAATTTTTACGCCATTATACTCACGTTTTACTACTCTCTTGTTGTCAAGTTAATCTGCTTCTTCTTTTTTTTTTTTTACGAACGAAAATTTAGTAAAATATAAACGACACAACACACAATGAAATACTCTTCAATTTGAAATTACGACTACAAACACGCATTAATTATAACAAAATTTTAAAATACCTGAAAATCCCTTTTGGGTTGAAAAAAAAACACGATGAATACCACACGACGTGAAAGGTATAGTCTCACTGTATTAATCGTATACTTAATTACATTACATCAAATCCAGACACCATATAAGAATGTAGGCAATGTACCTGGATTAATACTTGATTACTTTACAGGCTAATAAACAATTTACGAACAATTATTATAATTTTTTGTACGACATAGCGGGTGTTCCGCATTAACCTCGCCACCCTTAAACCAGGAACAGGTCAACACACGAGACTTACATGTATAATGGTTAGCATATCAAAAAAATCGAAGGGGCTGAAATATGCTAATTTAGAAATTTCATTTTCACCAAAATCTGTCGCCAACTTCGAAAATTCATAGAAAAAAATTAATAATGATAAAAATTTGCTATTTGCTCTAAAACATAGTGTGTGGTTCGTAAAATATGACAAAATAAGTACAAAAAAACACAACTAAAAATTTGTAACATTTGTTTTTTTTTTGTTTTTTTTTTTTGAGAATAACTGAAAAAGCTATTTTGAACACCTCATTGAAAAATATTAAAATGTAAGGAAGAGCATATTCAATTCAGAGGTAGAAGTGGTAACCGAAGGGGGGGGGGTTGCATTTATGTGAAGAAAAAAAATATCAATTGTAGAAAAAAATATTTAGTAATTTTGGTTAACAGTAGGAAAAAATTCCAATTTTTAATGCAAATGTGTGAGAAGCGAAACAATTGCGCCACGGGGGGGCAAGGAATATAAGTGAACGACTGTGGTAAAAAAAATCAAGAGTAGGGATGAAGTGGTAGGCAGAATTTAGAATGAGTAGTAGTAAACCACCCCACTCAGTGAAGTTGATAGAAATTTTGACAATTGTTTCACGATGAAAAAAAAATTACAATTGTGAAATTTTTCAAATTTTTTCTCAAAAATCCAAAATGAATAATTTGAAAATTAAAAAAAAATTGTTTTGTTTAAAAACTGCTAATCATTAAAGGCGAAATCTAGGATACATTTTATACTATTTGCACTAAATTTTATGATAACCGGTTCAATTTTGAAAGCAGTAGGTAAGTCAACGGAATTATAACCATGTATAACTATTTGGAAAAAATTACCCCAAACTACTGAATCGACGAATCCCAATCTCATTTGATTTTTATTATAAAAGGGTCGTTAATACCTCATTTTGAAGCCCATGAAAAGATAAAAACAATATGCAAAATTCAGGTGTTTTTATTAATTATTGTCTAGTGTTCGTATGTATTCGCATAAGTTCGTGTTTTTCATGTTTTTATCGTGTTTCACTTTTTATCACGTTTTTATTTTTTCATTTGTTTTTTTTTTTTTTACTTGGCGGGGGCAGTTCGACCAGACTTCTGGATGGTATTTTTATCGCACACAAAATTGCCCATAATTGCTAGTCCGCAGTCACGAAATTTTCAGTATAAGTCAAAAGAACATACAGGTAAGAAAGTAATGAAGTATAAATAAGTTATTTCCCAGTAAAACAACGAATTTCTCAAGAAATTCTAGACTTTTTATGGTCGCCAAAAAATAACCTTAAGAATAGAGAAAAACAGCAGTTTGAATTCCGAAAGAACTGATATATGGGACAGCCAGTCATTCGAAATTTGGTATACAGATACGACAGAATCGTAGAATGAGTGTTGAGTACTGAGTAGCCGAGTACAATGCGGGACGTTGGTCCATTTTTCTTCATTAATAAATTAACTCCTAGTACGAACATTTGTCGTTCTGGTTCAACGTTTCCTTTGGAAAAAAAGAACTGTCATTATTATTTCACAATGGGTAACTAAACTGAGTATTTTCCTCGGAATTTTTTATTTTTCTTTTTTCATTCTTTTTTACTTCGCAAAAAAAAGGTTATTTTCAAGTATTTTTATCCGTAAGCAAAATTGAAAGAAATAAAAATAAATATAATGTCTGTCAAAAAATAACAACTGATTTCTCATTAAGATTAAAAATATTGTTTAATATCTTTTTTTGCACTAAATATTCGTACACCTGCAGAATTTTTTTAAACACGAACGTGCACAATCAAATGATGGAGTTATTTTAATACAATTTTGAGACAATTTTAGCTGATTTTGACACTAAAATATCTGTATTAGGTACGATACTTTTTAGATAACTCGAAGCCTCTTCCTTGAAGCAGAACCTCGTGCCATTAACAATTTCCTAAAGTAAAAAAAGTGAAGTTTTCAATTTTTAATTTTGTGTTTCACTTGCCTCAATTAAAATTTCAAAATTACAAAACATTTTTTTTCAAATTTTTCAAAATTTTTGCCTATTTTTAAATTTTTTTACAAATTATTGAAATTTGTGTAATAATTTATCGAAAATTGGATAGTAAATTGACGGAAATTCATAATAAATGTATAAAATTAATTGAAATTCACGAAAAAATTTAGAAAAATACTAACAAATTAACCGAAAATATAAAAAAATCGTTGAAAATTGCGTTAAAATCTAACGAAAATGGGTTAAAAACGTAGGAAATTTATCAAAAATTGCGAAAAAATGTTGAAAAATATGGATGAAAAAACTTGTTAAAAATCATTGAAAATTTATCAAAAATTACGAAAAAAATATAGAAAATTAGAAGAAAAATAACAAAACATTAAAAATGAAAATTTAATAAAAATTTGACAAACGGGAGAAAACGTGCCAAAAATGAATCAGAAATTACGAAATAATGTTGAAAAATTAGTGAACATTGACCAAAAATTGTTAAAAGTCATCGAAATTTGGGTAAAGATATGTGTGGGGGTTGATTTTTTGAAATACACAATAAGCGAGAGTTAATTAAAAAACACTATTTTAGTAAGTGCACGTTGGCGGTTTTTATCAATACTTTGCGTGTTATTCAATATTTGAAAAAATCAACCCCCACACACCGATTTGCATTCTAAGACGCATCTTTTGAGCGGCCATTCGTCCTTGTACGTGCTTTGTGGACTTCTAAAAATCGTTGACAAACACGATTTTCAGTGCAAAATGGCTTTTCAGAATCAACACTTAGCTTGTCGCTTTGAATTAACTCCAACGGAGCAATGTGCATTTCAAGAAGCGTGCTACATAAAGTGGAGGGGAAAAAACAGAAATCTAAAAAAATCAAGTAAGAATACAGTTATTTAGGTTCTTGATGAAGATGGTAATTTCTGTGCTATTCGCATTGTATATTGAAGGAGTTATATCTCTCCCATCCATTGAGTTCTTTTAGGGTCACCATTCACTAGGATTGTTCAAATTCGGGTATAGATTTAAGTCTTAAGGTCCAAGCCATCGTTGCATAAGTGACTTGATCAAAATGAATTTTTAAAATTTTAACCATAGTATCCTACATTAAACTCTATAAAAATAACAGGCCTTTAAACTCAAATTTTGGGGATCTTAGTTTTAGACCTAAACGAGCAAGTTTTCATTGAAATTTCGAAAAAATTTAAACATTTCTTAAAATCGGACCACCCTAGAGTAAATCAGAGCTAAATTTTTTGCAGCCAAAGTTGAGCAGGTCACTATGGGTACACATTTGAAAATTCTGAAGAAAAATTAAAATCTGACTAAAAGTCCAAAAATGGTAAAAATTTGTTTAAAATGGTTCTGGGGGAATAAGGGGGGTTGATATCAATTTGGAATTTATTCCTCAATATGGAATTAAAAAATCTTCATTTTTCTCGCCTACAGATCCACATTGTGAAATCCGTGGTCAAATCTTATTCCCTTCTCTGATCAAAATCAACTTTGACAGTTGAGAATTTGATCATGGAGATTTTTCAACGGCCATTCTATTTATAGAATCAAGTAAGTCTCAAGTCACCTAAAATCGACCGTCTGCCATCTTTTGATACACCCAAGTGGGTAAGACTAACACGAATGTGTTCTCTATGCCTATAGAATCTGGATGGTTTCAAGGGAGGTCTTTTTATTGAGCTTTCACGTAGTAGTTTCCTGTTGCTTTCTACGCTATCTACAAGTAACTCACCGCATCGCTAGCCGGGTTTTCATAACCCTGAGTTCATTGGTGAACCAGTTACAAGCTTTTTGATTCCGATAATAGATGGCGTGCTGTCTAATTATCTCTATTGTAACTGGTAGTGCTCGGAACGTAAGCGTGTAATAGTTGTTAAATGCACGCAGTGTATTACACGTACGTTCTGCCTGTAGAGGGATTTGAACCTGTGACCTCTCGTTTAGTGAGCCAAGGGTTTAACTACTACGCCATGCCGGCACATATATTTATTGAAACGTCGTTTAAATGGGAAGAGCCGGCAAGTTGTAGTGATACTTTCATTAGACTGCAGTTAAAGACATAAACATGGCATTCATAACTTTTTGAATTATTTATTTATTTTTTATAATTATTATTATCACGTTTTTTTTACAAGGAGATGGCTGTTGGCTATACATGAGACAGCACAATAAGTACAAGTGGACATATAAGTACCGAGGTACATCTTTTGTAGTTATGGCGTTAATTTTATACGAAAAACTTCTTTAATAATTTTTACGCAACACATATTCTTTAAAGTATATAATATATACAATTACATTATGTAAATCACTGCAGCTGGTGTTATCTTGTCTCACCATATGGAAGTGATACCTTTTAGACGACGCGACGTCGACGGTGGTTTCAAGCATACAATGTTTGATCACTTGTAGTAAACTTTATCATTTTCATGACAATGTTTCATCTCTTCTCTTAGCCAAAATTCAAAAACGCAATTACACCGATTAAACCCTATTTTATACAGATAAAAATGTAACCATGTGTACACAAAATGTTCCTTTGACGAGATATACTTGTATTTAGTTTAAAGTTAGTAGGTATTTCCATTATATTTAAGCTTAAGTATAATATCCGAGTAAGTCGAGCAATATTTATAAGGCGCGTTTTGTCGAATGACATGTTACAAAAAAGAGGAAAAAAGGTACGACGTGAATAGAATAATATAAAAGTTGCCAAAGCCTTAGGTGATTTAATTATATCGAAGTAACATTTTTGAGAACATGTTGTTTGTAATTACACCAACCATGGTATATGTATGCCAGCTTACTACGTATATATATTTTTTTACCCTCGCGCCGACAGAACAAAAAGATAAAAAGACATAATATCAAGATGGTATTAACAAATGTTTACTTAACTAACATGACATTTATTTTTAATTTAAAAAAATGAGCCAAGATTGTCTCCACGTTTTACACTCGTGTACATAAAAGTTTGAATTATTTCGCTGAATAATTTACTGCTGGCGCGGAAAAAAAAAAAAAACTTTTTCAGTTGCATACCTACGTTTGCAACCCCTCTGTACTTTATATACATTTTTACGAAGCAAATACCTATAGTATTACTAAAACAGTAGTCTAATTTTTGATATTCAACGCGAATGCAGACACAAAAGATCGGAAAACAATAGATATATCTAATAACGATGTTTTGTTTGTGTTTATTAGATTAGGCTAAGTTTACATTTTCAATAATGAAACTTGTTTTATTCCCAATTAATTTTAATAACGATGTAGTTTAAACTGCCACTAAGAAGAAAATTTCCAAATAAATAATAATTAAAATTTTATACCGAAACGCCGCCTATAACATCGTTAAATTTCCCGGCTCGCTTTTCTTCTGGACACATTCCAAATTTTACCGAAAAAATAAAATAATAAAAGCAAAAACAATCTGGAAATCATCCAACAAATGCTTATTAACTTTACGCTCTAAACTACACTAAGTCAAATTCGCTTTAAATGAGATAGCGAATATGACACTTAAATATATTTATAATTAGTTTCGCTTACTTCCTTCCTAAACGGATTCAACTTAAAAGCGCGTAATAATTGAAATATTTTTAATTCATTTCCACTCAACGAATTTATTGCGCGCGTCTTCGGAAGTTCTAAACGAATGTGAAAACGTAAAACCACCAAGGATGTATATAAAGTTATGTAGCCCCACAAAATTTCAATTTCAACCATTCGTAAATTTTTTCACACGATTAATTAGATTACGAATTATATTTTTTATTTCATTTCAACCAAGGTGTTTATTAATTAACAAGTTTTTTCTTGCAAATGCATACCTAAGATTTATTATTCCTAAATAAATCTTAAATATATTTGTAATACAATTTTTATATGACTATATCCTAACCGCTGTTTCTATGGTATAGTATTTTTAACCTGTTTATTTAAAGTTTGTAATGGTCGAGGAAAAATTGTAAAATAAATTTGAAAACACTTCATATTTGAAATTATAAAATTTCTACACCATTTGTTGAAATTTTATTCAGTTGAAACTCCTAGAAGAGATCAACGTTGAAAGATTTTTTTAATGTAAACATCACTCTTTCGGTTAGGGTTATATCTATTTGAGTGAAAACAAATGATACGAACATAAACGAGATTATGAATTATTTCACTTCTATACAAGCGGAATAAGTAATAAGATTAAATCTTTTACAGATATTTAGAGATTTTGAAAGCACAGCTTTACTCACGCAAAGAGCATCAAATCACGCAATTAGGTGTACGGATTAAGGAATATAATGCATGCAATTCGCCAAACAAAGCAAAATATGTTTCAAATTATTTATAATAATGCCACGTACAAAAACTGACTAAATATTGAATTAAAAGGTTTTGTAAAGATCACCGTGTTTATCGATACATACATAGAACGTACACGTATTTTCAGTGCATTGCCATTTTACATCATAGAAATTGTACTTTGTGAGAAATTATTATGCAATGAACAAAATAAAAAGGTATTAAGATCTGAAGTGTAAATGGTAAAACTATTCGAGAAATACTTTGATGAAGCAAAATATTCAAACCTTGAACGTTACAGTGAATTGGAGATTGTGATCCAATTCAATAAATTTTTGATAATGGTTATAAGGCCTACAGCTTTTAGCGGATTTCCATCATTTTCTCGGATGTAATATCTACTCAGATTCACTTAGTTTAGGAGAGGAAAATGTACACCTAACATATCGTTTTGAAAAAATTATAATCAATTTACACAAGTGAAATTGAGACGTAATAATTCTAAGCCTCGGAGCATTTCACCTTCAACTGCTTCGGCAGAAATCATTTTATGTGTAATATTTCATGATATTCAGAATTTTGAAAATTGGTTAAGCATTTTCATTTTTTTTTTTTTTTTACAAGATTCAGATTTTTTCCCAAGTATGTATAATCCAACTGCTGACAGTCCAGATCTGTCAACACTCGACTATTTACAATTGATGGTCAATACTGAGCCGCGAAGAGTTCACCATCAATAATGTATCATTAACATCATTATTATCAAGATTTGGACTGCCAACTCTGGCTTTTGACAGTGGACAGTACCACTGTCAAGAGTTTACCATTGACACTGGTACCATTAAGATTCAGATTATAAATTTTTGATGGTCCAGATCTGCTAATACTAGGGCTTGATGGTCAACAGCAGACGGTTAAGAGTTCACCATCAATAGTGGACCATCAAGATTAGGACTGTTAACTTTTGATAGTCCAGATCTGTCAATATTTGTTATCAACATTTGATGGTCTAAAGTGGACCACCAAGATTAGAACTGTCATCTATTGTTGGTCCAGATCTATGAATACTTCTTCATAAAAATTTTTATGGCTAATAGTGAACTTTCAAGAGAGATTAGGACTGCCAACTCCTGATAGTTCAGATCTGTCAACACTTGTCATCAACAGCTGATGGTCAACGGACTATTAAGATTCAGACTGTCAATTTTTGATGGCCCATATTTGCTAATACTTGGGCTTGATGGTCAACAGTGGACTGTCAATTGATCATGGTCTAGATTAGTCAATACTTAGTCATCAACAGTGGGTCATTAGCAGTGGACCATCAACATCCTAGGTTAGCGCTGTCACCTTTTGATGATTCAGATCTGACAATACTTGACCATCAATAAGGGTCATCAAGATCAGGGCTATCCAACCCTTGATGTTCAGATCTATCAATACTTGACCATTAACATTTGATGGTCAACAATGGACTGTCAAAAGTTGACTGTCAATAGTGAACCATCAAGATCCAGACTGCCAACAGCTGAGAAATTCGTTTCGCATTTTTTTCATAACACTCAAGCTGACATTCAGGATGTTGATGACCAGCTGTTGAGTGTCACTTTTGCTAGTTCAGATCTTTATGGTCTGAATATTAATGGTCAACTCTCGACGGTCACTGGCGTTCTGTTAATGGTCCATTGTTGAAGGAGAATTTCTGATTCTAAAATTGACCACGCAAATATGTAGAATGTGCTATTAAAAATCTTTTGGTGTTAATAAAGAAACAAACAAATAATAATGAAACGACATAGAAATTATGACCGTCGCAATAGCGGACAGAGTTCGCTAAAAATGAATAAAACTTTCAAATGTGAATGGATAAATTTCTTTGTATTCGAGCGTAAACAAATATCGCAGATACTTGCATAACATTGTTGACATGCTGACACTAATTATCCTACACTATAATTGAAACATTATAATAAGTTGGAAGTGGTGTAATTTCAAGTCTTAAGAAGTCGTCGAAACTGTTCCGTAAAAAGCGTAACGCGACGTTGAATTTAACGAATAACCATTTTTCATTAATTAAATGCACCTCGATCCGAGTATTTTTTCAAATTAAATATATACACAGTCGTGATTTCCAGCCGTAATTTCTAAATTGAAGATTTCAACGTAATTAACAAATAATCGTGAAAACACCACTTAAAAAAATTAATGACAAAACTGTATCTAACTGTCTACCCAAGTACCTACCTCAGTACCTATCTACCCGCGCACCTACCTACCTACCTACCTACCTACCTACCTACACAGTGTGTCACGCCACATAAAAATGAAATATTTGTTTTCGAGAAATTCGAGAATTTAAAAAACTAATGGGGGTTGTACACCCTCTTCATTCAAATATATAATATACGAACATTTCAACTCATGAAAATACGAGAACCGTCTCGTTCAACTATTCTTTTTTTTATCTCGCTAATGATATAAAACACGCTGTTTTCTTCCAAGTTTTTTTCTTACTCAACTGAAAACGAACGTGAAGAAAGTACGGATTAGATTTACATACATTACCAAAATAATAGAAAATTTAATTCACATTGGTTTTCATGTAAGTTAGTAGACTGCACACTCATATAAAAAGAAAAGGGAAAAAAAAGAACGAAAAATTCATCGCAAACTGAAGAGTTTTCTTCTATATTTACACCCCTATGGAATAGGTACCCTGTTTAATCTCAATTTACCATGTATACCTATACATTAACCGATATACCATAATTTGCAAACGCACCCATGTTTTCTGTGATCAATAATCTGTGAGATGGCTCATATGATGTTATCGAATATTGACTATCAGCTGATTAATTGTTACACATAGGCACAGCAGTACAGATGATTTAGTATTTATGTACCTGTACGATATAAGAGTACAAACGTATTCGGCCAATAAACACAAACATAATTATATTCGACGTTATTTTCGTGTTATTTTATACAAGATGAAGTTGAAATTCTTCATACCCTTTGTTATACTCATTTATAATTATGTACGACATTTTGACTGCCAGCAATTGGGATTCTGTTTGTTCGAAAATGTTTAACGAAACCTACGAAAATACAACTTTTGCGTAAGGTGTAAGGTCGATTAGCTTTCTACATTAATTAAACCTCAAAGTACAAGACCGTCAAAAAGTAACGTACAGAATTTTTGTTTCTTTACGAGTATCATAAAATGTAAAACCATTATTTTACGAAATACGCTGACAAAATGAATAAAACCGTGAGCATTTCTCAAAATATTACACAGAATTCCGGAGCTACAGCAAAGGATCAGTGGACATTGGCCTTTTTTTTTCTAGGATTACTTAATTCATTAGAAATTCAAAAGAAAGGATCGTTACTTTTACAGAGACAACACTAAACGTTATTACGAGATGAAATTTCCTGTTGGACTTTTACTTCTTACTTCGAGAGATTTTTAAGCTGGTTGTACAAAGGAAATTTTTTTACATTTTGTCCACCTGCATTATTTTAATCCAGAATCTTATAATGTGCAATTATACATTCTACATTATCTGATACTCATGGACCTCGAGAAATTCAGTGAAACTAAATTCGACGAAGTTTGAAGTTCTCAGTCTTTCACTCAGCTTAGAAATACGCTCAGTAAACTGAATGGACATTCATAAATTGGGAAAAAATTACTGCTGTGTATAGGCGATAGTTATTATGCATATTATAGAACTCGCCAATAAAAATACATACGCGTGCGCAATTTCCATCAACAACGTGGGGTAAAATAAATAGGAAGATATTCTTTCAAATGAATCGCGCAAATGATTGAGTGTTCTGAAATAGTAACATCATCGTTATCATTTTATTATTGCGAGAGGTATATATATATATATATATGGGTATATTTATATGAATTTTATTAATTTTTATCTTCAATGATAATGAATTAGTAAACAATTACTGTCCCTATTGGCTAAATCAATGGAAAAGTCGTCAGGCTGGCCAGCAACTAGCCATTTTTTTCCTTTTAATAAACGATTTTTTGATTGAAAGGAAGCAAATTTCTTTACAAAATCTTCAGTTGATTGGACAACTAGAGGTTTTTATGGTCGCTTGTCATCAGTTCTCCTAGCAAATGAAGATTTTCATAGTCACCTGTTTCCACATAAGACTGCAAAAAAAATCATTTGTAAGTAGACAAAATCCTGGCAACTATCAACAGGACTTGAACAACCAACTACTTAAAGTATTTGATATCTTATTCAATTACTGCTACAAATACATGTATAGATTGTATACCTAGCTATCAACCTATACACTCACATACAAATATGGAATATGCCACTGACGACTCACCACTCAGTTCGCTTGTTGAAGAATATATCTTTCAGTAGCTAGCTATGACTTACGCTTTTAATGCAGTTTTTTCAACAGGTGGTTTTTAGATAGTGGACAGTGCACACATGTACATCAAACATTCCATAGAACCTCAGGTTTTACCCTAGTTTTGAAACAGTTTCAACTTTAAAGATTGGGCTTTAAAAAAAATTGTACACAAAATAACCAGAACTGCATACGCTTAAGAGGAAAGAAAATTTGAAGTATTTTCCAAGAGCGTCATGATGAACTTTGACAAATGTATCATTTCACAGAGCGATGCAATCTGGTTGGTAGTCAGAGGTGCTCCGACTCAATCAAAGATAAAAATCATAGTAGCCGGGAGGGGGGAGTATTTCCTATCAGAATTGTATCTCTGCCCCATACTCTCCTCAAAAAAATATATCAAAACCCCCTTTCAACTTATGAACTTACAGAATTTAGGTAGTTTAGATTGATGAATTTAAATTAAATTTACTTGCATAAGAATTGATAATCGTCAACGTATTTATTGAAGGTTAATTAAATTTAGGTTCGATGGTTTCACAGAAAACTTCCTTCGTCATATCTGCGGTGTTATCTGAAATTTCTTTCAACACACTTGCTATGCGAATAATTTCGTTGTAACACACAATAGACCATATGAAAGGAAATATAATATATGATGCACAAACATTGTAAAAAACGAATCCTACATATATTACATAAAAGGAAACAGAAATGAAGATGGTCATCGATCCTATTCTTTCGAGATTTGGTAACAGCATTTGATAGTAAAACCAATCTTTCACTTTCTCATCACATGGGAAGAAAATCATTTCTAAAATACAAACCATCCCGAAGACAGTCAAAAATGTCCAAACATAAACATGTACATATGCAATAATTGCTACGCAGCTTTTCCATAGGAAAAGAGCGAGCTTTTCTGCAATATTATATCGATATTTTGGATTCCTTTCGACAAATTCTCACCGTTTAAAATTATTATGCTGAGCGTGCACACGCTTCGCAATAAAACAAGACTCATTAACATGAGGAGCAATATTAAAAATTCTTGACTGTGAAAACCATCATAATAACCCAAAGATGAAAATTCCATACCTAAATTGCCCCTGTTACAGCTAGCGTTAAAGCAGAAAACCAATAAAATTTAAAAGCAGAGCTGAATTTATCACTGATCATCATTTTACCAATCAAACAGAGAATTAACTCCATGTTATTCGGTGTGATTGTCTTATGACCGAACATATTGTGTTCAACGGTAATTTGCTTTTTAGCCTGACTTTTTATGCCATATTCTCAATGAAAACCACGTTATTTTGCGGTCCTAGAAGGCCATTATAACGATTTTTAGCCATGTCAGATATTTATTTTTATTTATTTTTCCTCCAAATATTAAAATCATTTACTCTGCTTGATATCGGCAAAAATCGCTCCAATTCAGTCAATCGGCTCAGTTTGGCGACGGACTAGATACATATGAGTAGGGATGAACCTGGATCAAAATTCAGTTATGCTTCAATTTGGGGGAGGAGGTAATGAGGGGTCAAAAATACAAAAATTGCCCCTTTTTAAATTAATTGATAGAGAATCAAAAGTTGCATAACATATCCAAAATGCAACCTCCTGAGTCTATTAGAAGGGGAAATATGGGAGTTTCCCTCTTTTTGACCTTAAAAAAGGTATGTTCCTCCCCTATCTCTCCACCAAAATGAGCCAGAAATTTGAAATTTTATAAGTACATTCAGCAGGGGTGACTTTAGAGCGTTCTGACTTTTAAGTTCTATTGAATGTTGAAAAAGCCGTTAGATTGATTTGATATCACATTGCTACAAAGAAACGTCTGTAATCGCCAACTTTTTAAATATATCTTCTAATCTGCATACTGATTTGCCTGCGTAACAACTCTGAAAAATGTATATTAAAATTTTCAATACACAAACCTGAACAATGCAAGAAGTTGTTAGTACCCTAGCAAAAATAGACACACCCACTCTCACGTGGAAATAAGTATATGGGCTAGAAAGTAGATAGGTACCCCTGTTTCTTATTACTGAGGTACTCACAGTTATCAGGATATCTTTTCCATTTATTAATATTGTACAATATATCGAGAAAAAAGAAAACTTTCGATGTGTAACCATCACAGACCCGAGCAGTATAAGTGAATATTTCATAAAAATTTTCAAAATTTCACTCTTTTTCAGTTTTTTAAACCATGCACAACGCGAAAAACAATTCAGGTCGTAAGGTTATGTTAAAACCGCGTGTATTGCTTTAATGGTTTGCCAGAAATTTCGCTCTTAATTAGGATTGATTTTATTGCACTAGTGTACTTGAAGAAGCCATCTTTTGTTCAAACACTACCTTCGTTAATGGGTTTGAAAGAAAACGTCAAGAAAATAATGTGAACGGAAAATAGGTTTGAATGAATTCTTTTTAAAAGTTTTGCATTTCCGTTGAATTTTCAACGCCTAGTTGAAGTTTTATTTTTTAGCATACTTTTCCCAAGTGTTTTATGTAAGTTTATACATGAAAACGGAGTCGAAAGGCAGCCTTATTTTTTCGCAAGCATTCTTTGTTTATTGTGTAACTTATACATTCAAACAGAATACCGAAGTTACGATGCTCTACCAGTCCACGTACAAACGTAGAAATAATCTTATAAGTTGACAACGAAACGATTTTCAAACCTGATTTTCCATGTCATAATGTCTATGAAAACCAGGTTACTACAGTCTACCGACCAACGGCGATTGGGGGGGGGGGGAGGAGGAGATACCAACAAAATCTATTTTATGGTAATAGAAGACAATTGTTGGGTATGTTAGATATTTAATTTAATTTGTTATTTAAAACCATTCACTCTGCTCAATACTGACCAAAATCGTTCCAATTCGTTCGCGGTGAATTAGTTATATATGAGTGGAGATGGCCTTGGGTCAAAATTTAGTTTTATCTCATTCTAGAGGAGAAGATGCTGAGGGACCAAAAACACAAAAATTGTTCTATTTTGTGTTTATTGATAGAGAACCCAAAGATGTAGAACATATCCGAAAAGCAACTACTTCAGTCAATTAGGAAGGGAGATATGGGAGTTTCCCCCTTTTTGATCTAAAAAAGGGCTGTTCCTTCCCTATCTCCCCTCCGAATGGAGCAAAGAAGTTGAAACTTAGTATATACCTTTAATGGCGGCCATAGATATACCTTTTCGCGGCTGTGATTTTTCAAACCCATTGCACCCTGTCACAAGCCTAAAAATGTATTTTTTTGGTACGTCTGTCTTATGTTTTGTGGTTGTTACTCGTATAACTCTATTTCAAATTGAGCTGAAAAGTTGAAATTTGGTATTTAGATTCAGTATAGGTCCTAAATGTGCCTTTTCGAGTTTTCGACTTTCCAGCTTCATTGCATCCCCTCACAACTCCAAAAATGTAATTTTTTGGTCAGTTTTTCTTACTGTGATGAAACAAGAACGTGACCTGTGGTTTGTTCTTTATACATGGATCTGGCATGTAAATTTAGCGAAGTTTTAAATTTGGCCTCTGATAGTTTGAATTATGCACCTTGAAATCATCTTCTACCCCTAACAAGGATTATGTTGTTTTTTTTCAATTCGCACAGTTATAATATTTCTCGAAAATCGGGCTGAAAAATCATCGTATTGCGATGATTTGTTTTACGGTACATTGAGCAACGAACATCTAGCTAACAAGACCTACCCTTCCGAAGGGTAAAAATAGGGAAAACAGACCTTTAATGGATGAAGGTAAATGTATTTGAGCCATTTTACTGAGCATTTACTGAAAAAAATGGTTAGTGATACAAAAAAATTTTGAAAAAAATAACAAGAAAAATCTTCATTTAAGCAGTTTTGAAAAAAATTGTGTGCGATATTCTACAAATTTTGACTCTTTATTGATTGGTTTAGAAACAGCTAAGTTTTTCAATTTCAGCCCTTCAGCATCATTTTTTCAAATTTAGACGCAACTTTTGACCCAATATTAATCCCACTCATATCTAATCCACCTTTAATCTAAGCTTAGTGGCCGAATTTGAGGGATTTTAATCGAAATCGAGCTCAGTAAATTAGAGAAAAAATTTAATTAATAATAAGTATGCGGAATGTCCAGAAATAATCGAAATGGTCTTCTAGGACCCCTCCCCCCCCCACAGATTTCGCTGATACTTCCTCGTCGCATCCGCCGTAGGGTGTATGATGAGAAATCACTTAAAAATGACGTAATATTTTTTCTTTCAAAAGAAGTACCCTAGATAGCGTCGTTTATTCTTTGCAAATTTTCAAAAACCACTCAGATAAAAATCCTAACCTGTGGTTAATTCATATCAAGTAGATGTTCAATGTACCATCTATCTAGATAAGATAGTAATAAAATACGGAGGTAAATGCCACAGGTACTTATACGAATTAAAATAAAAATAAGTAAGCAGTTATACGGTAATCAAAAAAATGGAAAAAATCTTCTTTTAATACGAAGTGAAACAACTAAGTTGTCAGTAAAATTATTTCTAAATTAAGTAGCATGGTTCTTCGTTAAGTAGGTAGGTAGATAGGTAGGTAGGTACTAGGTAGACACCTTAAACATCGCAACGTAAAGTTTATTTTTTTAATCAAAATGAAACGTTATATTTTCACAAAGAATACGTCACACTTTTCAACTTACGGCATTATTATAATTCTTCAAGCCACAAATCTCATTCTGTATTTACCGAGACAGGGCTCATCACTCTCGTATATAATAAATTTATGACTGTGCACTTTAATCCATCAGTTTAATTTATATACGAAAAAGGGACCTCCGCGCTGTAATTCATTATTTACTAAATGAACAGAAAAAAAAAAGAAAAAATGATATTTAGCTACGAGACGAGAAAAAACACTATACGCGAAAAACACCCGTTTCATAAAAAATAAATACGAAATACATCTAATTCGAAAATTCTTTCAGCATAGTCGCGATGTAACTTTGTTCATTAGTGTGAACGAACTTTTTGATGTTCTCCAACGTAAACAAATGTTACTGCAGTTTGAAGCGAGGCTCGTGCGAAAGGCGCATTAATTAACAATTACATCGATAAATAATGAGAATGGTGTAGTTTGCCATCGTGTCATTATACGAAATCATTTTATCGTCATAAACTTTTCAAGTGTCGCAATCTGAAATGCCTACGTTTAATTCGCTCGAATTAACTATGACGAGAGAAGACAGCAAAACGGTAAAGGAGCGCAGTATCTACTCAGCGCAATTTCTTAAGTGTTTAATGCGACTATGAATGGACCCAGAGAGATCCGTACAAAGGCCCAAAGAAAGCGAATTAAATTGATAAGCTTAATCCGCGCGCGTATTTCAAGAATATATACGGATTTAAGCTTACAAAGAGCACGGATTTCGAATACTATTTCGTACCAATATATACCTACTTACCTAACAAGAAATAAAAACTCGCTACCTGAAGTAGTAAGTATATATATATATATATATAAACGAGATGACTTATGGATTGAATTTTTGAACGTTTGCGAGATTTTTCTGGCCTCCGTTTCTGTATATTTATTTTTTTAACCCACGATACCGATAACGTTATTTAAAATCAACGCCAACCAAAGTATACATCGTGCCAATAAACTCGAACGAGGTTCATCCTTATAATTTTATGGTTCGTTTTTTTCTTCTTTAGCCTGATTTCCTATGTCATATTGTCTAATAAAAAGTAGGCTATTACAGAAAATCGATCTATGGTGGATGGAGGAGGGAGTATCAACGAAATCCGTTTAGGGGTCCTAGTAGTCCATTACGACCTTTTTTGGCCATTTCAGATATTTCTCAATATCAACCAAAATCGTAAAAGAGTAGGTATAGCAGGGTAAGAAAGGATGAATCAACACTTTGTTGGGATTTTTAAACTGTTTAAAAGAAGTTGACCCTTATGGATTTCCAGGAATGACCATAACAATGATCATTCCTGGAAATTATTTCACTTTCATCATTTAACGGTTAAAAAGCTTACAACACTCGCACAAAAAACCAACCTTAAATTTGGGTTCAGCGAGTCGAATTACCTCAATCTGAATACTGTTTGCATTCATTTTACTCGAATTTTGAAAACAGTAATTTTTGTCGTAATTTTTGAGCACCCACCAGTGATACATAATTCACGTAAAATTATCGTATAAAGTGCCAAAATAGGGGTAATTTGACTCGCTAAACACGAGAATTTAAGGTTACAGTTTTTTTGTGCGAGTGCTTTGAACTTTGTAACTGTCCAACGATGCTTCCGAACGAAAAAATATCCAAAAACTATAGAAATCAAAAAATTTTTGAGTAAGATGGCGATATTTGAATGTGAATAAGTCCAATGTAACGTATTTTACGGAGTAAAAATATTTCAATGAAAATTACTATTTTAAGCTGGCATTAGTAATAAAAAAAAGTGTTTTTTTTCTCATTTTTGAAAGTTTTCAACCATAAAGAAAAATTTGAAAAAAATATACATCACAGATATGGGTCTACTAAATATTTCTATTTTGTTTCAAGTCTGAAATAAAATGTAGATGTTTGGTTTTGAAATTTAGAAATTTTCGTTTCGTGATGAAAAGAGGATCGAAAAAATTTGAAAAATTTTCCAAGGATGACCCTTAATATGAGCCATTTTTCCTGCAAGTTTGAAAAAAATCGATTGAGAATATTGCAAAATATAAAAATTTATAAGCCAAACTCGTATTTTGAACACATTTGGGGCAATATCGTAGGATAGGGATGAAATAGAGAACTACAGTTTTTACCAGCGAATTTTCAGATCGTAGACACCAACTTCCGTTAGATAGTTTGAAAATCCCAGCCAAATACCTTCTTGTTTGTCTATGCTCTTTGTGTAGTAGTCTTGGATTGGCAGCATATTTAATATTTTTAAGCGGGGATGATTTTGGCTCAAAATTCAAAATGTAAAAACTTATTCGTTTTCAAATCAATCGATAGAGAATCATAACATATCCAAAAGTCAGCTTCCCAGGTCAATTTGGCGGAGTGATGGGAGGGGTGATTCTTTTTGAGCTTGAAAAAAAAGCTGACCCATGCATACTTTCTCTCCAAATTGAGCTAGGAAATTGAAATTTGTCGGTTGTCTCAAAATTCATTTATGCCTAAATTGGGAGAAGGCGGTGGTGCTGAAGGGCAAAGATGGAAAAAATTTGTTCGTTTTTAAACCAATCGATAGCGAATCAAAATTTGCATAACATATCCAAAAGTCAGCCTCACAGGTCAATTAGGAGCAGATATATGGGGGATGAATTTCTTTTTTGATCTCGAAAAAAAAGGCGGACCCGTGCATTGCCCCCCCCCCTCCATTGAGCTAGGAGATTAAAATTTGGCATGTACATTTATAGTGCAGTAGAAATAACCATATATCCGGGCATAATAGTTAGGGAAGGTTTTTTCGGGCTCATCGTACGCGTGAAGGTGCGTTAATAAACATATCCGAAATCCTCAAAAATCCTGCTATTCCATCCCCTCTTTTCAAATGCTTTTTGTAGAACCCGGGTCCCCTAAGGTGACGAGGTATTGTAAAATGACTAACGAGATATTAATGAGCATTGAAATTTTATGCTGATTACAAATATTCTATGAAATACCCACACTTCATTTACATTCCCAATTTGCTATTTTTATAAGAACATGATCAGTTAAGAATGATGAATCGACCGCCGATTAGCATTTTCCCATTTTCCATGGCTAGTTGATCCCCAATGTCTAATAAGTCGTTGGTCAAAATCTTCACCACTTGCAGCCCTTCACAGCACCAAAAGTAGTTTTATTTTAAAAGTTTTTCTATTTTTTTAAGTTTGTGCCACGCATATCACCCCTCCAAACGAAGCTAGCCCTACCTATATGTGTTTGGGGTTTTAAACTTTAAGCCCAGAAAAAGCGATTTTTTAACAAATTTCTCTTATTTTTTGAGTTTATCCTTCACATATCTCCTCTCAAAATTGAGCTAAGAAATTGAAATTCGGTATGTAGATCTAGTATTTGTCCTCAATGTACATTTTCGGGGGTTCAGATATTCATTCCACTATATACCTGTACCCCTACCACTACTGGAGAAAAATCATCGGAGTGCGTATCTTTTTTTTCAATTCTGCAAATGGATAATTCGCATAGCTCCTTTACGTTTGGAAAATCATAATCAAAAAGCAACGCATTGCGATGCTTTTTTTCTTCTTGTAGCTGACGCATGGCGCGATTTTTCAAGACCAGAATTTTATACCTGTATGTATTTACAGCCAAAAAATTATGCATATCTAGTTATGATAATACTCTGCAATAATATTCATCTATCTATCTAGCTATAGTTATCTATGTAAAAAAGTATATATTGGCAAAATTGTACCGTCAACGTTAAATTAAATTATAAGCCTATTCTCGTCGATTGTGCTTATTGGTTGAATCGTAGATGTAAAAGAAAAACAGATGAAATTTCACATAGAAAAAGTAACCTTTAAACGTAGACTACAGTTGAAATATTTCTAACAAAGTACAACTTCTGAATTCTTTTGGGATTTCTTTTAAAAATTTTACCAACTATTTTTTTTCTCCGTTTTTTTCTTCCTCTTCTTCTTCTTGAAAGCGAACACAAATATTTCTCAAGTTTCTTTTCCCATTCTTTACATAATTAAATTTTATCGCTAGTAAGAGAGCGCTTTTATATTTTTGGCGATTTTTGCAGGAAAAAAAAAAACAATAACTCCCCACAAGCGTACATTATAACTAGCACAAGTGAGATGGCATCCAACGTGGGAAAAAAAAGAGCAAAATATCGATAGTACGTTGCAAACAATTAAACGCGTTTTTTTTTTTTTTTTTCATCTACTATTAGAGAAACCTTAAAGTGTAGCAAATTGTTTTCCTGCTTGTTCTACTTTCTTTTTTAATACCGCGCGTGGTGCGTATTTAAAAGCGAAACGAAAAATCTTGAGAATTCAATTACGTAATGAAATAAAATTGCAAACTCTATTAAAGGCTGAAAAGGAAACGAATGAATCAACGTCCCAAGAATGCTAATCTTCGACAACAAAATAAACACGTCGCTAATGGTTTCGTTTACAAGCATATAAATTCTTTTGGTATACGTTTACTCAACTACTAAACTGTAAAAATTTAATAAACCCAGCGATTCATAAAGCAAAAATAAATTCCCAATAGGGTTGAAATTCGCCGGTTTTTTTTTGCCTTCTTCTTTTTCTTATCCTATAGCAAAATGAGCTTTGATAAATCTATCCCAAAGGTTCGATACGTTTTTCATCTAAGAGAGGTATAACTATCTACCTGTAGTAAAAGTATGCCAAGCTTCACTGCGGCTGGTTAATAGCTACGTAATTAATCTAAGATCTAGTTTTATCATATATATATCTATCTATATGTATACATAGACTATGTAGGAATACATAAAGAAGTGTTTTTGTTTTGAATAAATTTCAAACTAGGGGCCAATCTATAGAATCCGATTAGATAACGCGGTGAACTTAACCTTTTAGACCAATTACGACCGACGACGACGGTACGGATGAACATTGAAAATATCCGCAACGTTTTCCTATATAGGTAGGTAAATAGGTATGTAGGTATATGGGTATACCTTCTACCTAGTATCTACTACCCATGTACGTACGTTTACGTACTACACACTCACATATAGAACAACCAAAGGTTATACGACTAACGAGTTTTTGAAATCGAAACCTTTTTTAACCTCTATTTTATTTACACGGTTTGTATTGTTTTATTCTCGTTAGCTGTTAATCGATTTGTACAACTCTTTTCAACCGAAAAAATAATCACCTGAATTAATCTTTTTAGCCTGATTTTCCATGTCCTATTGTCAAAGAAACACAAGTTATTATGATCTACTGACCTACAACGGATGCGGGGAGGGGAAGTATCAACGAAATCCATTTATAGGTTCTACAAGGCCATTGAGACCATATTTAGGCATGTCAGGTATTTATTTCAATTTTTTTCCCCAAAGATTGAAATCATTTATTCGGCTCGATACCAAACAAAAATCGCTCAAATTCGATCCGTTGGCTCACAAGGAAGCCTTCTCAACTGTCTGGTTCCAATTTAAACAGAACCTGGGTAGATGGAAAGAGTATGCCTAAAAACCATTAAGAATAATTTTTCAGCAACAGAAGTTCATTTTCGGATTTTTGGCAGATTTTTGAAAATTTGTACCATTACCTCGAAGAATAGCAAAAATATTTCGCAAAATATGATCAATTGAAGTTATAATAGACACGAATCCATTCACCCCATTTTCCGAACTTTCTGGAACCACCAGCAAAAAGTTTCAATTTCTCCAGGATTTCTAATGCTGCAGAATGGTCAGGTCAATCTTGTAACAGATTTAAGTGATTTTCTGGAAATTTCCAGCCAACAGCTGAAAAAATCGAAAATTATTCGCAAGCCTGATTTTTGTAAAATATTATACGAGTAATTTTGTGAATTTGAAAAACCATTGGTTCGCGATACATTTTTCCAAATCAGTAATTTGGGTGGAGGAAGGGGGTCCATCGGGGCTAAGAAGTCGACACCACCAAAAGGTACATCTGGAACCTATACTAAATCTACGTAACAAATTTCAACTCCCTACCCCCTATTTGGGGAGGAGATATGCGAGCAACAAATATAAATACTTAGAACTCTTTGTACGACATCGAAAGAATGTAAGTTTTGATATTTTAAATTTAATTGGTACAACTTTTTTTTCTTAGTTTTTTTTTTTTTTATTTAATGCTTGTCACTTGGTAATTTTCCTCAACATGTCAACTTAAAATCATAAAATCAACCCGAGTAAAGGTCACCTAATTTTTTTCGACATTTCGATTTGAAATCTTAGAATCAATTTAGAGTCAAGCTCAACTGTTGATGGAATAACTGACAACAACATTTCAACTCAAAATCATAAAATCAATCCGAGGTCAAGGTTAACTTTCTTTAATTTTCCTTACTATTTCAACTTAAAAATCATGAAGCCGATTCAAGGTCAAAATCAACTTTTGGTGGGTTGACGGATGAAAACATTTCAACTGAAAATCATAAAATCAATTCAAAGTCAAGGTCCACTGTTGACGGGTTAACTTCAAATATCTCTAATTTTTCTCAACATTTCAAGTTAAAATCATAAAATCAATCCTTCATAAAATAAGTCCACCGATATTATTCCAGGCCATAAAAATCTGTTTATTGATGACAGTCCATTGATTATGTCACACTGTTGACGATTAATTTGATAAGGGTTAAACATGCGCCTTTTTAGGGTTTCAACGATTTGCTGCAATATCATGAGGTCCGCAGCCAGTCCTAATCAACAGGGGATGTTGACTGATGACCAAGGAATGCTGAATAAACATTTTATGACAGGAGTATAGCTAAGAAGGGTTGAAAGACTGACCCGTTCCCTCTTCCGTACGGCCGAAAAGCTTGAAAATTGTTTACATTTATGCTACTTTTTAGTCCGATTTGCCATGCCATATTGCCAATGAAAACCAAGCTATCGCGGTCTATCAACCTTCGGTGAAAGAGGGGCGAAAATAAAATCAAAAAAATCCGTTTTGGGGTTCTAGCAGACCAATCATTCACTCAGTTCGATACCGACCAATATCATTGAAATTTGGAAAATAGGCTTAGATTGGCGACGGATTTGATACTTTGGAGTGAGGTTAACCTCAGGTCAATATTCAGTTATGGCCAAATTTGGAAGTGCTAACTTTTTAATACTTCAAGGGTGCGGGGTTATCCTTCGATCTAGGGGATCTATGTTCATGTGTAGAAGGGAAGGCGATCAAAAAATTGTTTTAAAATTGCATTCTGTGTGATAACTTTTGGAAAACGTTTCAATCTCCCCTCCAATGTGAGCCAGGAAGTTGAAATTTGGTATATAGGGTTAATAAGAACCATAGATAAGTTTTTTGAGAGTTTTAACTTTTCAGACCCGTTGCTCTCCTTTACAGTCCCGGAAATGTACTTCTTTGATCGTATTTTCTTGTTATTTAAGTTTGCTCCTCGCAGAACTTCCCACCAACCAAATCTAGGGTGTTGAAATTCGGTATAAAAATTTAGTATGAGTCTTAGATATGCCTTTTGGGGTTTTCAGTGGTTCAGTCCGATATCTACATGTACCCCTACCACTGTTCAAGAAAAAAAAAACCAGAATGCACATTTTGATCGTTAAAATGTTCATATATTTTGCATTCATCGCTTTGCTGAGATATTTATTGCAGGACGTACTGTAAAATGGAAAACCCGCATTCAGCTTTTCCTGGCTACGTTACTGTCCTATGAATGAAAAAAAATTGTACGAAGTTAAAAAAAAATTTAATTAGCAATGAATAACTGTTCTTAATTTGTAAGTTTCGTTTAGTGCAATTGAAGTCTTATAATACCATTAAAATTTGAAGTATCTTACAAATCGCTATCTCCTATGTCGATGAAATTTTCCTCCCTAGCACCCCTCTGGCTACAGGTCTGAATTTTAATCTCTTCTCCCGCTCAATATTTCATGAAAATTAGCCTGTGAAAACGTCGTGATTGGGAAGGGGGTGGCTTAAAAACAACATTGTATCCTTGAGATATGACAACAAAAAATTTATTCATGTTGCCATCTTCACGAAGTTATCTTTTTCAATAATTTTCCCTCAATATGGATTGACAATACCGCAAACAATTTTACCCATTGCTATCAAAAAATATCAACAACTGAAAGTTGACCAAGATTAACTAGAATTCAATAAGATGAAAAAGATATTAATCAGAAAATTCTCCAACTTAAGAGGAACTGAGCAAGAGATGACAGAATTGGACTCACAAAGTGAAAACAAGCTTCGACTAGAAAATATTCTTCGAGAACTAGAATCAATATTTATGTAAGTATCTAAAATAAAAATCGCTTTTTTCACAAACGCTAATTCTTTTTTCAAAATCTTTGCCCTCTAGCAATGATAATATGAGATAAACATGCCCGAGTCCTGAAGAAAAATAAAAAAGAAGTTCAGATCACCGAACAAATGAAATTTCTAGTAATAAGATGTGAACACACATAAGTATACCTTTTTCCAACTTTCAATCATAAAAAATTTTCTTTCCAACAAATATCTTATATAGTAAACTTTTTTCAGGTTCTTTTCTTTAAATTTTCTCAAGAACGCCTACTCATTGTTTTATTCTACTTTCCCAGGTTAATAATAGATACTTATATTGTCTCGTCACAGAAAAACGTGATACTCGAATAAAATATTCATTTAACAATCCATAAAGATACATTTTGTGAAGTTAAATTTAATAAGGAGTTTTCGCTTCTTTCACGCTATACCTACCTGTAGGTATATCATGAAGAAAATTGCTAACAAATAAATATATATATATACATATGTTACGTACCTAGTCCACATGTGCAACATATATTTTTTTCAGCATTTTTTATATGCGTGGAAGACCTTCAAAAAAAGCGAAAAACTAATTTTTATATCACTTTTTCATCCTTCGACGGGTCAATTTTGGTCAAAAAAAAATTTTCTTCGTAACATTTTACTAAATACGAAATTTTATCAAAATTCATTCATTTTTCGTGATTTTCGGTTTCAACATAGTGGTACTAAAAGTTGAAAATTAACCATTTTCGCCAACGAAAATTCCAAATGAACAAACTAAACACAGACTTATACTTAGAAAGTCAAATTATCCTCGATGGCTGTATTTTTTGCGATGATTTTGTATATTTTTTGCGTAGATACAAATTTTGAACTCAAGTTACGTTAATAAAAATCAAGTTGAAATTATAATTCAAAAATATTCAGAATTTCAACATATTTTTATTTTGAAGGTGGTTCATCTTCTATAAATTTCAACAATTTGAACTGAATGATCACAAAAATATATTTGCCCAAGATAATTATGGACCCGTCTAAGGGTGAAAAAGTGGTATAAAAATCAAGTTTTCGCATTTTTGAAGGTATTTTGCCCACATAAAAAATTCTGAAAAAATAAGTATTGTACATCTAGACTAGGTACATAACATATATTTTTTTCACAATTGTACCTCTAAAAGAAGTTACCGAAATGGCCGTTAGAAATCTTAAAATGCTCATTTGATCTTCAAAAAACACTCAATAATTTTTCAAAAAATTTCCATACATTGTCCGCAAGTTTGAGAAAATTCAGTTGAAAAATTCCAGCAATAAAAATTTTGAACGAAACCTATTTTTCACCTCCTTGACAGGAGTTGGAATTACTTTGGCGAGCTAAACATTTTTCCACGAAGGTTTTAGACCATAAAGACCAACTTCCGCCAAAAAAATTCAAAATCCATGTTCAGGGCCGATTCCGCATACAAAGTGGGACTGGACCCCCTTTGTCGTACAGTATAGTTAATTTCAGTCATGATAATTATAATTCAATCAATGTTGCTAATTCTATGAACTACGAATTAAATACTTATAGAACCAGCAGTCATAATTCCGAACAAATTTGTCGAGGATACGACTTCTAAAAGAACTCGACGAAAGCAGTTCCCATTCAAAGTCAGCCGCGGGTGTAAAGTAGAAATAATTCATAACATGGATCAATTGGCTGGAATCGTGTACAACCAAAACTTTATACTTTGAAAAAAAAAAAAAAAAAAAAACTTTAAATAAGAGATATAACGTGTAGGTCGTATATTTATCGCGATAATTGCCAATAATTACGCGAATAATATTTTAAACGACTGTTTTTTAAAACCATTTCCCGTAAAACTTTCGATTCATAATACGATTTAATTATCTCACAAATTAATTCCATTAACATTTTAATAAATTATTCGATAAGTATAGAAAAATAAAATTATGAACGAAGTTGAATTAGAAAAACTTATTCTTCAAATATTCAAATTGAATGAACTTATGTTAAAACCAAAGATGTTGGTGAAAGTTTGCAAAAACGAATTTATAATTAAATAGCAGGTTAATCTAGCGTAAGAAGCGTCTTCCTCCTTTTTTTCGCCTACATCCTATTTCATTAGATTCTTGTTTTTAATTGTCCCGAGGATTTTTCTCTCTGTCTCTCTTCTTCTCTTCAATTTTAGCACTTTATATATTATTTTATAATTTCAGCTAGCAAGTAAAATAAATTAAAAATGACGTCCGAAATACCCATTTTGTTAAGAATTTTCAAACCGTTGAAAAAAATAACGAGAATTAAAAAAAAAAAATAAAAAAATAATTTCGACAAATTATTTTCAAACTTAAGCTCCCATAAGAGAGAACTGTTTCATATAATGTGCGAGTACCTTATTTTTCTACCACGAAACCAAAGCCAACTTGATGAAAAAATTTTACTGCGTCTGAAGAATCATTTATAATGATTAAAGTATGTTCAGTTTTCTGGTTCATTCATAGACAAAGTTGGTTGGTAGCCTAGGTACCTAATATCATAATTTCTTTTTTTTTTTTTGTTCGGAATACCAAAGTATACTAAAATTTACAAACGTATTTTATCATTTTGAATAGAAACACATTTTCAAAGCTATGATCACTGCATATAGAAAGGAACTGATCATAATTATCGGAATATATTCGTGGATTGTTGCATCAATCACAAAACACGAATGAAAAAGTACGATTTTCTTCACATTTTCGCTACAATGATTATTCAAAAACGACAACATAATTTTTATATACGTTTAACGAAAGATAAAGGGATTTCATTAACGTAAAATTTCTGCCAAAATGAGTTCCCGCATCAGAACAATATTTTTAAAAGTGAGAAATGAGTTTGCGAAAAAAAAAATTATTCTCCGAATATACCTAACTTTTGAAAAAAAAAAAAACAAAAAAAAAACGTTCAACAGGAAAACCAACAGTGGAATTTACCACGAAAATGAAATATGTGTTCTAATATACGCGATAACTCGCTAAATGCGAGAGAATTTTCCAAACAATAGAATTACGCGAAAAAAAAAGCAACAAACATGGTCAAAATAAAAACACTGACTGATGCGTAATAATGAAATTTAATAACGAATATTTCGTTAGCCACCTTTCATCGACACTAGAATCAAACACGGTTCCCCCTCGTAGAATTTAAGACTAATCTAAATTACATTCACTTATCATGTAAAACAAATGGATAGTATGATTGAGGCTTTTCAAATTCTCAATCTTGCTTGAAAAAAAATCTTTTTGAACGTAACAAGTTGGATGATTTAATTCGAAACATTAGGTAAAGGTACATAGTAAAGGGTAAGTGGGTTCGGATACATCTATATAGTTACCTATACACTTGATTACAAAATTTTCACAATAATTATTATTTTTGGCAGCTTTCAGAAGGTATTCAAAAATTTAACATTTCATGTATACAACGTGCGCTCGACATCAGGAAATTAATTTCATAATAAAATATGTTACCATACATTTATGAACAATTTTTCACTACCATACCATAAAGTTCCACGGGGTGAATTATGACGATAAATTGAGCATGTATTAATCGTGTGGTTTCCGGCGACTAGAATGTAATTAAAACTTTGAAGCGTCTTGTTGGGTCTTTTTTTTCGTTTCTTTTTTTTTCTCATAAAAACATAGGAAGTTTTGCTTTAAATACGTTTAGGCGAATAAAGCAAAAGCACCAACTATTTCAGTAACATTTTTAGTGAATAGCTATCAAAATTAAAACAAAGCAAAAATTTCTATATTAGAAAGGAACATGAAACCATATTAAAAAGGTTTCGTAACGAGAACGTAAATAAAATATTTTTCCAGAGACGAACCAAATAACGTTTCACGATAACATTTTTAGCAAAAGTGAACGTCCGAAATTTATTTTTCCATACAGAAAGATGATATTCTGAAATCAAATTTTTTTCGAAAACCGTAATAATCTTTGAATTAATATTCTGTTCAAAAATTTTTCCGACATGAAAATATTTATAAGAGTTGAAAACTGCTATAAAACAGAATAGACAAAGAAGGGCAAGAGTTTCATAGTAAAATGAGAAATGACACAACGAGGACAATAAACGAAAAAAATTATGATAAGTTATATTATCGCTCTGTGATAACTCGAGGAAAAGAGTCGGTGTGTAGAATTTGTGACAAGAGAGGAAGGGGGGTCTGGACATCATCAACTAAAGTGGATCGTTTCTTTCTTTCAGAATCGAAACGTAATAGGACGCAATAGTTGCAAAATTGTTAAATGAACGAGGTAAAAATTCCAGCTCGCCTCCTTCAACCTTCGTAGAATTTTAACATGACACTGTGACGGTTCAAAACTTCTTAAAAAATCCAAATAATTACGAAATTTTTTTCAAATGTTTACTTGCAGTAGCTACGGTACAACTGAGGTGTTCTTTTAAAGAACAACCATAGTCCAAAAACGGAATTTTGCAGTAGAGCGAAATTACGTTTTCATATGTGGTGAAGTGTTAAAAATTCTGTTCAATAGGTATTAATCAATTTAAAAATTTGAAAAAATTACAAATTCAATCGGAGTAATCATTTTACTTTCTTGACCAATTGCAAAAATCCGATTTGAAAAAATAATGTATTGAACCATGGCTGTTTTCTACACAAAGCAACAATCATTCGATGGACTATTATTGCGTTTCTCAAACAAAAAGGGTATTTATTAATGATGAAATAAAAATAGTAGATCCACTAAAGCTCAGATCCTACCATTCTGCAGCATTTTTAAAATCCTGGAGAAATGATTTTTTTGCTGTAATCTCCAGAACTGCAACTCTTGAAAAATCTTACGAATGAATGTCTCTTACCCATTCAATTTTTTAATTTTTCAGAATCCAGGGTAGAAATACATAAACTTCTGGAGTTTCCAGAATGTATGAAAAATAGGATACATTAATCGCGTGATCAATATTAGATAGTAACCCAATTTCCTTCATATTTCCTGAAATATTTTACTTTTGCAATATTCATCAGCTGTACAGTAGGTACAAATTTTCACAAATTCGCCAAAAATCTAAAAATGAACTTAAACAGCTGAAAATTTGGTCCTGAGAGTTTTTTCTCATGCTGTCTCCGTCTAGTTAGGCTTTGTTCAAATCAGTGCTGGAAAGTCGATAAGGTTCCTTAGTTAGATACTCTCTTAGATTTTGCAAAGAAATGTGAACTCAAATTTTTACATCAATAGTGCTCGATGGACGGTGGAGGGAGGGGTGGTGGTTTTTCAAAAAATTGTCCATTTTTAGGTTTTCTGTTGTTTGCCAGTTGGAAACTTTTGTTTTTATACTTACAAACCCTCCTCCGCCACTCTTGTTTAAAGTTGAATGAACCCATGGGGACACCGAGAAAATTCTGATAGGCTGGGATAGTTTGGTGGCTGTTTGGCTAATCGAGAGATATTTAGACGTGTTTTTCAACTCATGTTAGGTCGAATAAACAAACGCGAGCTCTTTCCTTTTTCACGTTCATTTTACGACTACTAAAATCTTACATCATAAAGCTATAAGCCTACCCTGTGGATGGTTAAAGGGTAGAGAAACATGACAAGGTATGTAGTGGGGGCGTAAGGGGGAGGAATAACGGAGGTATGAAAGGAGCACGTTGGTGAAAGTAAGGTATACGACTAGGGAAGGATTGGTAGGTATATTGAAAGAAATTAGGTATAGTAAACAAACAACGTCCTAGAACTGAAATTTTCTCAAATTTAATGATTAAAACAGTAAAAGTAGTCGTTATATTTTTAAATTTTCGCCCTCGCTTCGCTTGGGCACCGTTATTTTTCTTGAACACTACTATTGGGGTTCGATTTGGGACCGCAGTGTTGAAATTTGCCCGGACTATTCTAGAAAGTTCGTTCAACCTTGCCACTGCTACGAAATTTTGACCTACGCCAATTTAGTACTTGAGTCGCTTAAAATTTAATCACATAACCTTGCCATCAAATCGAGCCCATTATTTGAAACTAAGAGATTTTAGTCGATAACAAACAAAGTGATCATGAAACGGAAAATGTACAAAATGATCCCACCTCAAAGTCCTGCGGTAAGATTTATAGAGTGTAACAGCCTACGTTTCTTTTAGGAAAAGAAGCTAGAGCTTGAGATCATTTTGCAAAAAAAAATTCAATGTAGAACAATTTTTTCGTTTTTTTTTTTGTTTTTATTTTAAAGAATAAGAAATACATTTTGAAAATTTGGACGCGGGAGAATCATTGTATGTGATCTGTCATAAGAAAAAAATATTAGTGTTTATTTCAGGAGAGTTTTTAAACGTAATACGATAACCGATTATTTTGATTTTTGGAATACTTATGTATTAAAGATGAAGCTCTAGATACACATCCGAAAAATTAAATTTATTAGTTCGCGCAATTTAAAGGTCAATAAATAAAATGCTTTTCCACCATGGATTCTCAAACCGTTCGAAATTAATTTAACCTTGAATAACTATAAAAAGACGGAGTACCCTTCTCACATAATCAGAAATCACTATCTAGAAGCTATACAAAAATACTTTGAACACACATTGTGTTTCACTGACGGCTCAAAATCAGATCCTGAATACTCCGGATACGCCTTCTCTGTTGGTAATA